>SRPX01000723.1:0-10459 GCA_018360215.1 Claviceps spartinae
GGCGAAGGTACAAAGGAGTCCTAAAATTGTGGAGCAATTTGGCAAAAACAGTTCGCCGAGTAAACTTTTACAGTTCGCGGAGTAACGCTCATAATAATAGGGTCTCGCTGCGTACCTCGGGACATCAATTTATACCATTCATGAAAGTGCGCAAGCCCGGCTCACAATGAGTGACGAAGTTCGCTCCCCCGATTCGCTTGCCCCCTCAATCGCCGGTACCGGCATTCGTCATCAACACGTGACCATACGTGAGTGTGATGATTGCCAAATTCAATCTTCTCTGCCTTTAAACACACAAAAGTTACTGGTACATACCAGGATGTCTACCATCTAGTTTATTCAGGGTCAAACTATGCAATCTGTAGGCTTAGATGCTGTTGCTACTACAGCAAATACAGTAGAAGGCCTTGGCAGTCGCATCCGGGATGACTATGATGATGATGGTGCGATGAAGCACCCTGCAATGGTTCACTGCGCTCCAAAATCAGTGCCATGTCGGGTACCGTGGATTCTGGAATCGCGTCGATGCGATTGGGTTCCTAAGCCAAGCCTTCATGACAGGGGACAGTATGGCCCGAGGGGTTTGGACATGCAGTTGCTCTGCAGTACATCAGGTTGCCTCCATAGCTATGCTGCTTCGAGGGGCGACGAAAGAGCAAAATCTGGTCATCTTCATCGGTTCGAGGGACTGCGGCAAAGGCCAGACTATGACATGGTTCATCGATAACCCGTTGAATCGAAGTTCGACCCCTGAAAACAAATCGATCATGGGCTTGGAGGAAAGTGAAGATATCCCCGATACTAAACCGCCAGACGTCCAGGTGCCTCGACTATCGGAGGCGATCTGATTATCTGATACCTAGACCTTGACGCGTGTGTTCCGCTGGGCGCGAATTAAGGCCGAGTCTCTTCTCACGATGTCTCCTCGGTCGGCTAGGGATGTTCCGAAGCTGTCTGCTTCGTGGGAACGCCCCCTCGTGGCCGCATTCGAAGAGGCCTAGATTGTCCAGCAGGATTCCTCATTGCGGTGCGGATTAGGTAGGAGACGCAAGACGTTGCAGGAGCGCACGTCAATTTGAGAGGGCTACGGGCTTCGGAGTCCGGAGTATCTACCTATTGCTGCAGGGTATGGTTGACCTGTTGTTGTAACTTGTCCCCGCTAGCAGACCTGATCTTGTCAACCACCTGACTGTGTCGCCGGCCAATCAACTTCGAGACGAACTTTCTAACAGTACATATTTCAAAACGGTCGCCCGGTACGGTACCGGCACAGGATGCTGATTTGGGACGGACGCGTGACGCGAAACACACTAGCCACTTTTGTAAATAACAAAGAGGTATATACTATGCACAATTGCCTATGAGTCTATGACCCAAAGTATATAGCGGCAATCACTGTCCACTGTCCAGTGTCGTGGTTCACTGGTTCGTGAATATCGGCTCCGTCCTGCATCTCGAGACTAAACTTTTCTTGCTGTTATGGATTAGTCTATGACTAATCGTGGATAGATAAGCGGCAAGTCTGGGATGATTACTTGAGCCTCCCCCACTGGCGTTGGAGGTACTTAAACAGCTAGGAGGGCATTCTTGTCCTTTCTCTTTCTTTCTTCCTTTTAGTTTTATTGATAACCATTTCCTCTCGCGCATACATCCAATATCCGTGACGAACCCTTACACTTGCGCTCGATAAGGAGTGAGTATCATACGGCGTAAGTGCTCAAGATAGAAAATCAGCAATTGTCTTTGTGAGAAAGGGCCACATCGCATCTATCGAACCGGTAAAAGTTCAGCGCCCAAGACCGAACTCTCTTTGTTTTGAGTTCAATGACTGTGATTACCAAAAAGCTATGGTACGTGATGAATCATTTTGAAGTTCTCCATGTCACTCCAAGTCACAATCAACGAAAGAGGGGGGGATATGGGGCCCGCGACATGAAGTGAGCGTCTCCGACGTTAATGGGATCCGGTCCAGATCTTACGTGAAACACAAAGATGCTCCGGCGCAGCAAATTGATCACAGCTTCATTTTTACCCCGACTGGTTATAAGGTACAGCCCCACCAAGTGAATAACGCGAAACGCCAAATTGGTCCCATTTTGGATCACCACACCTATTTACTTCACTTCTTCGCAATCTGGCCATTTAAAATGCCAAAAATATGTCATCAAGCAAGTCTATAGAATCATGCATGAATGCTTAATTAATCGACTGCCTCAACACTTTGTATACCAACCCTTGGAATCCATCACAGCCTGAAGACGGTCAGGCACGCTGTCGATAAGGTCGTTTACAAGCGTCATTTCCAATTCATCACAAATATGGTGACGCCGTGGGCGTGGGCGAAGGGGCGAATCCTAAGCTCGCTTAAGTCGGATTTCTCGAGAGCCAATCATTTCGCCAAGCCTTTCATGACTAAGCACATCCAGATTTGAGAGCCTTCGGGATGTAGAATTGGCTCCGCTTCGCTTCGCCAAACATTTGTCGCAATTTTTTCAACGTGATCCGATGTGGCCTGAGACTTCATATGCCTCACGTTCGAATCACGTTTGAAGATTTGCTGTTTGCTTAGTGACCAGAGGTCCTCAATGGGATCCAGGTCGGGGCTGTATGGCGGCCATTCCAGAGGAGTCACCCCTAGCTCGAGGCAAATTTCCACGTTTCTGGCCGTGTGAATCGGCGCGTTGTCATGCACAAGGATAGTGTCACTATCGAGTATAAGTATTCATCAAGGTGATCACAGTAATCTGCGCTTGTGACGCCGCCTCTCTTCGAGTCGGAGTCCCCCGGGAGGACGACGAGAGGACCCTGATTTCCGTAGCGAATTTCACCCCCAAAACATAAGGTTATACTGGGGTTTCTTTGATTCTGGCTTGTACAAAATCGAACTCGGTTGCTTTCAAGCCTAGAATGAGCCCATTCCGCTGCTTGGAAGCCGAGTTATTGTAATCACAAGTTCAAGGTGCAATTCTGACCGGCAGAGCGCGAAATCCACTCCTGGGCCTGTCCATCGCCGCGCTAAACAGCGCATTCATCTGTCTATCAAACGCGACGAAACTACGCAAGAGGCTTTTTAAAACACTTGAGCGCGAATTGGAACTCTTTTTAGATATGCTCTTCTCTCAAAAACGGGCGTTGTGTGGCTTCGCGATACATGACTCCCTTGCCTTGAGGTATCGTGCGATTGTCTCCGTAGAAACATGAGGAGCGCGTATTTCTTGAAGCTCTTGGGTGGGAGTGAATGGCTATTGATTTATGTTTGTCTGCAAGTGTCGCAAATCATGTTTTGTTAGCTTGGTCGGGTGCCCTCGCCCTTTTGGTGAGATCCCCCATTCTTGGGTAGTGAACCGTTTTTTGATGCCATAAACGAGGCTTGGGAGAATATCCTCATCGTGAGCGTTCTGCTTGGCCGATTTGCCTGCTATTAAAACTGAATAGACGCGACTCCTAGTGCGTGCTGTCAAATGTTTTTCGAATGGCTTCAAAGGGCGTCGTGACGTAGCCATGGCTGCTCAAAGATGATAGGTTGGTTTTTGATTGAAGCTAAATTGACGCGTCGCGACGAAAAGTGGAGAGATTTTCGCGTTATTCATTTGGGGCCACTGTATGTGGTACGCACGTCTATATTGAAAGCGCTGAGAAAAGTAAACACGGTACAGGATTTGCTCAGCCACTTGCAGATACCTATCATGTTACCTTTGAACTAGCGTCGCACAATAACCACGCGACAGTACAACATGGTTTCACCAGCACTGGTTCGTGATACATGAAGCCTACTCCGTACACATCATGATTCTTGATTCTGCCTCCTTATACGGCACTGTGAGGGAATATACTATAGAGCATGCAGCATGCAAACGCCGTAGTGGCTTCAAAAAATGCCACAAAACCTAAGCCTCAATGTATGGTGTGGGTGCATCATCTGCTTTCTGTCTATCTGTCCTTCATGACTTACATCAGTGGTTCAGTCAAAATCAGCACAAATAGTCGGGCGTACTACTGATCATGCTGCCCTTGCGTTAAATGAATGAGGTGGCAGAATCGGTTGGTACACAAGAAACAGATAGCAAATCGAGTCTACTATTGGTGCTTGTATCAACTGGAAGAAGTTTCGATGAACTGTGTGGTAAGTAATCTGTCCCAAGACGATCTCGATTCGATATGAGAAGGGTTTTATGGTATATTGTGCAGGCATCGCCCAAGGCACGCTGTTAGTAGTTACACATCGCCGCGGGGGTTGGGTTGGGTTGGGTTGGCGTATCGTTTTGTTGGCGTGACTAGACGTGACTCCATTCAGCTGAGATGTGGCCGACGAATGGAAATGAAATTTGTCCACCATTCAACGTATTCTTGAATCCAGGTTGTTGTTCTAGTGAACTGAAGGGACTATCTCGGTATTTTCCTTCTCCATTAGTGAGACGCCAGGTCAGGCATGAGCTTCTAAATGAAGATCCACCTTTAGATTCATGGCAGTTACGGTTCAGAATCTGTCATATAGCGATTACACATTCGCATCAGTTTTGCCGTTTTCGCCGCTGAGAGACGAGTTTCTTATAAAAAGCCTTTTTGCCCGACGCCTTGTCGCGTTGAATGCCTGCATATTTGGTTTGCAATTTAGTTTTGTCCACAGTATCTGTGACTTCTTTCAAGATCGTGTTCTTTCGCTCTTTCCGAGTCAACCTTGAGCTGTAGAAGTCTGTTGGTCCAGCGATGACCTCTCCGACCTGAGAATATTCTGGTGCATTCGCCCTCAATGCTTTTTTTTGATGCTTTGGATCTAGGAGGCCGCGCATGCGCAGCAACTGCCATTCGCGTTTAAATTCTGGTGTCAGATCTGTCTTCGGCAGGTCGAACCAATCAGATCCCGCAGTGATCTATCAATATTTCAGCATTCGTCTATAAAGGCCAGGAGTGGGCAACGGGATGTGACGAAATGAAGAGTTGAAGCGAAAGGGAAAGTTTGTGCGTGATTCAGAGTAACTATGATATAAGAGACATCAAATGATCAGGAGGCCATGATCCAAGACGGATTAGAGCCTCATGTCAGTTTGCCGATAGCGGCCGCTTCTCATCACCATCACCAGCTAGGCGGGCTACGCCAAATATAAAGACAAGGATAGTTGATAGTGGTATGAAAGCGAATCAAGCAGGCGACCTACATTCTTCTTTGCTGCCAGAGCCATGCTGATCTGGGATTGGCGAACGCTTAGATGTTCTTCCTTGATTTTCGCCTTGGGAGCGTCATGGATTAACCCAACGGTCGAAAAAGTTGTTAGGTTTGATCCTGAGTGACGCGATAGGAGGCGTTCTTCAGCTTGACACAACAAGTCATCAATAGAGCTACTTGTCGGTTCAGGCATACTGCTCGTGATCGTGAGCGAAAGTCGTGGCGATGCTGTCTGCTACAGAATGGCAATGGGGTCAAAAATTTGGTGGCCTGAAAATTTAACCGATGGGGGAGTCGAGAATATGTACATACCTGATGTATTATGCATTACATAATACTGGCGGCAAGCAGGCCAATCAGATCATGGTTTGAATTAGACCCGGTGCCCCGCAGCGGGGAGAGCACGCAACGTCTCAGACGAGAGCATTGGGCGCGTCCACCGATTCGGCACAACGATTCCTCCAACTCGCATCGCTCACCAGACAGCCTTGAACGTGTCGTTGGTCTATCCGCGTATTGTCATAACCACGCATGCACCTTCCTGCGACGTGGTCCTACCAGCGAATCTACATTCGTACTTTCAGATCGAAAAGCCGCTAATTAGACTCTCAAAAGTTGAGCAAAAGGGCTGATAGGCAGACCTTGGCGCTTTGCCTCCATCTTGGTGTATGAGCATCATCACCGCAGCCATCGATATGGACTCTCAAAATCAGTCTCAGCAATCTCATGCACAGCCAAGTCGACCAGCGCCGGCATACGATCCTTCCCATGGCGGCCACTACGGTATGTGTTTTATGTCAATCATATGTAGTGCGTTCATTTTCTAACGGCAGGTCGAACACAGGAGCCTGCGCAGCAGTTGGTACATCCTTCCTAGTGAAACCTAGTATGCTCAACTAAATATGAAGCAGCTCGCGTCGCAAGGCTTCGCTCCCGCTGAACTCTACACCGGTCCTTGGGCCAATGTAAGCCGACTATCTATGGCTTGCGTCCTGATATTGTATCACGTCTGACCTAGGTTCATTCCACAGGTCCATCAGGGATTGACCGGCCAGTACAAAGATATCTTGACGACGTATTGGCAGCAAACGATAACACACCTGGAAAGCGATACTCATGACTACAAGATCCATCAATTGCCGCTTGCGCGTATTAAGAAAGTAATGAAAGCCGACCCCGAAGTGAAAATGATCTCGGCTGAGGCGCCTATTCTATTTGCCAAGGGCTGCGATATTTTTATTACTGAGTTGACCATGCGTGCCTGGATCCATGCGGAGGAGAACAAACGCCGCACTCTCCAGAGATCGGATATCGCGTCAGCCTTGGCCAAATCCGACATGTTTGATTTCTTGATCGACATTGTTCCTCGGGAGGAAGCTTCATCTCACAACAAAAGAACTCCTGCGCAGTCTTCTGGAGGCACTCAGTCTGTTCCCGCGCCTTCCGGACAGGCACAGATGGTCGGGCAACATGGTAATATGGCGCAGACAAGCCATCCTTCCCACGGTATGGCGCCTGCGGACTACATGGGCGGTCATCACCTCGGTCCTGATCAGGACTATCGGCAGAACCCTAGCATGTATCCTGGCCAAGTACCCCCTGCACCTTCAGCTCCATATGGACAGTCACAAGCCCCAGGATCGATGTACGGGGAAATGGAAGGAATGTATCCGTACTCCACCATGCAAGCACAGCAAGTGAGCTAGTCCCGTCTCCATTCTCCTACTCCCTTCCAAGCACATTCAGGATGAGCAACGATGGAGGCTGCCAGACAAAGGATACTAACCATGCGGAATAGGCACCAATGTCATCTGAGGACTTTGAGCAGTAGACTGCTCGTGGTGAGAATTACTATTAGATTTAGATCGAAGCTGTCCATACATTTTGATCCAATTCTACAAGTTCTTATTATGGGGCTGGACAAGCGAAGGAAGTATGTTTAGTCACGAGCCTTATTGACACTCTTTTCTCTTTAATGAAGCCACCGTGTGGATGTTGACCATTGAGTCTCAAAGAGACTTGATGTCCGACTATCTTACATATTCTCGTCAAAACGCTATTTCATCATAACAAACCGAGAAGACAGAGTGGAAAGGGGCGCGGATCTGCCAGGAAATTGCGTTACTGGCGTTAATCTAGAAGAGGCGTTAGACACGTAACTTGAAAGCGGTTGTGGAAGCTTACTTTTCTAGTAGTACAGGCCCATTCAGAGCATCTACACGGCCATATTTCTTGTTTCGAATGGAAATATCGAAAAATTCTTCGTGATTATCCGATGCCATCAAGTTGATCGTTTGCTGGAGCTCGTCCAAATTTTCACGAAGCATTTGTCCATTTTCCAGACTGCCGACGAACTCAGTCAAATATTGAACATCCTGTGCCAATGCTGTCACTCCGTTACCGTTGATATTTTTCACGTCGGGAGACAAAGGTAACGCCTTACGACGAATCAGCCACGCAATTTAGATGGGGAAAGGAGTAGGCATACCAAAATCTTATTCGCGGCATGCGACAAGGCATCAAAGTAGATAAGCTCCTTGATTTCTCGCGGGAGCCCTAGCAATGTCGAGTTCATGATATTCGAAAGGTATCGGGTCAGTGTTTGCATATAATTACTCGGTTCTGTCGTCACGGTCGCAGCCAGCCTATGATTCGTGATTAGTTCATGATAGAGCACTATACTTGGGCCGATTTCTCTGACCAGTCGTATTCCGCAGTATCGACAAGGTCGTCAATTTTACTGTTGACGAGCTCAAATATTCGCTTCTCTGCAGTCTTTTTGTTGTTGCGAAACTCTTCCGTAGCCTCCAATTTCAATGGACCACCGGCAGAGGATGAAGAACGAGCTCGAATTAAAAGCTGCTCTAGTTCTTGGCAGGCAATCTCAAAGTGTTCGAGATTGATGAGGATTTGTACTATTTGTCCAAGGTATTGCGAAGATAGTCTCTCGACCAATGATCGGCAAACCTTTTCGGTAAGAAGTTCGTCCAAGGACTGTTGCAGTATATTAGTAGGCAGAAGATTGTGGAATGAGAAAGGAGAACATGAGCAGAGAACGTACATACCTTGCGCAATGTCTCATCGATAACCTCCGCATGCTGAAAGTGATCGTCCGAGAAAAAATAGAACTGATTGAGGAAGTTGCGAACATCGATACAGCAAAGGGGATACATTTGGGAAAAGGGTAGAACGCATGGAAACCTAGAAGCGCTCATTGTTAAAAGCATCGATTTAAAAAGCCACTGAAAAAACAACTTACGTCACTTCATCGAGAGGTTGGGCTTGTATAAACCAACTAACGTTGATAACCTTTTCGTATTCCTCCCTTGAGTTGATCGCCATGGGCATATAATCGTCAGTCGAGACGATCTTTTTAAGATAGCCATAAGTAAGCACATGCCCGTTGTAAATATGAGTTTGCCTTGTAAAGATAGCCCCACCTCCTGAAAATCTTCGCTAAAGCGATGTTTGAGCAATTCAGCATATTTGTCAAACAGCTTTAGTAGGAATATATCGAGAGTTGTTACAGAGTAACCCCATCTCTGAACATTAATTAGGAGGCCGCTATAGGTTCAGGATGTCGAGGATTTCACTCACCTCCATGGTCTGCACGAACAGTGCGATGAATCCCTTAATTTTGAGCAAGACTTCGGCATTGCTCACATCGTTCAACGCCCGCGCCGTGAGATTGATAGCAGCACTACACATGGATTCCCAAAGCTCTTCTACCTGTTGGTGGGCTGGTCAATGCCGCGATGATGATGCATGAAGAAGCTGAAGAGCTCACCTCTGCGGAAGAACGTAATTGCGGCAGTCGACGCATTGTTTCTTTTTCAATGATCGCGAATCCAGCAATACCCTCTAACAAACTGCTCAGCGAAGCCTCATCATCCGCTAACAGCTCTACTGAAGCTGGAAGAAGAAGATCCTTTTGCTGTCTCCTGGTAGTAGCATACTCGAAACGAAAGCGATCGCTCTGGCCCAGTGAGTCGTGAATGTGTACGGCTTCAAAAAGCGGCGTAAAATTAACCTGGAGCTCCTCGTTGTCGAGCACGTCGAACTCTTGGCTTTCATCACATACGAGTTCGATAGATGAGTTCAGTTTGAAATTAGTAAGAAATTGATCTTCATCTACCCTCTGTCTTTGCCGCGTTCTTCGCATTTCGGTGTGGTAAAATGCTACCTCCCCGAGAAACTGTGAAGTCTCTCTGACTCGAAACAGCCATGTATTCAAGTCAGCCATTACAGCTTCGGATATGGCCTTCCTAGAACCAGGTATCGATTTTTGAATGTCATCAGCCAGCCGATGCTGCGTGGCATATCGATTCTGCAGGATTGGAACCAAATACTCATTCTGCAGATCTTCGAGAGATTTGAGTGCAGAATAATATTTTTTCTGTCGTACAAGTTCGTGAGCATGATTCACAGCATGAAATACTTTCAATGCTTCTTTCAGGGCGTCTGAGGCATCCGCAATGTTCTGACGAATGGCTTTTGTGTTCACGAGAGCGCCTTTTTGCTCCGCCAGCTTTTCGGTACTGGTTTGGATGGATTGATTTAGTTCGAGGATCTCGTATGTCAGAGTTACAGTACTCTCACGGACATGTTGTAAGCGAGAAACGGAATCGAGAAATTCTTCGTGTTTCGTTAAGCCGATGCGCTCGATGTCCGCCTCGCGATCTTCAGAATATCTGACTAAACATTGAATCAAGGCCGGAGTCCGTCTTGAATTGGCGGCGTCTTTCAAGACGGGTATTAGTTGCTCTAGGAAGTCAGAATCCGTCGATGACAGGATCATCTGTAGCGTCGGTCAGTACTTTATTCACTCTCGATATCTTCAACAGCTGTAGAAGAGACTGGACCTGTGAAACGGCGGAAGCATAATCGTCAAAGGTTGTCTGACGTCGTGGCATGCTGAAGGAGAGATTCGAAAAGGCTCGTTTGTGAAGCTGACGAGACCTTGCGAAGACGACGATATCTTGCTGTATCAATCCGATTCCCCAACAGTGGAAAGTCCTGGGTTAATTTGCACAGGCAAGCTACGGAGTACAATTCGGATGCTTCTTACTAATTACGTAGGTATGTACCTATTGGCGCCAACTTACAAGAGGGTACATACATACAAGGTCCTTTCCGGCGGCCCTGCGCTGCGCTCCGGGGCCGGGACCTTGCTTCGCGGCGGTCGGGAAGAGCGGTAGAGGGGTGGTGATTTCTGTTACTCTTCTTTCGCAGGGCTTTCGAGCTGGTTTTCTTGTGATCTTCGTCGATTTGTCACACACCTTTGCGGGATTTATT
>SRPX01000724.1:0-10456 GCA_018360215.1 Claviceps spartinae
ATTGGAGTTAAAGCGGAGCACCGAAATCCACTTTTTTTTCCGCTCGAAGTTTTTCGTTCGCAATCCCGGCGACGCAGGAGCCGTTTCCTCTGGGCGACGCAGTCGCCTTTTCCTCTCTTCCGCCACATAAAACTAAAGCGGAGCACAAAGACCCGCTGTTTTTTTCCAGATGAACAGTTCGTAAATCCCGGAAATCCGCAACCACAGTCGCCCCCTCCGCCGCAGGCATCCCCCGGAAGGGCCCCCGGAGGGACATTTCCAACCCAACTCTCTCCATCATCCCGAAGCGAAGCGAGGCGAGTCTTCCTGAGCCCCGAAGCGCAGCGTAGGGCCGCGACGGAAGTACCTCGTCTATCTATAATAAGGTTGGGACAAATGTGGAGTACAAAAACCGCTAAACCTAATCCGCCTTTTTACGAAACAGTGGAGCCTTCCTTTTTTTTGGTTCTGAGCTTCGCACTTTTCGGTCCTGCCAAAAAGTCGCCCCGTACAATTGGCGCTGAACCGCCGTACCATCCGCAAACCTCACTTTCCAACCCAACTCTCTCTTTTTTGAAGTTGAAGGGAGTATTTCTGTTCGGAAAGGAATAAATTTGTGCGCAATCTACCGCGGCGACGCAGTCGCCCTCCATCCCGCGCTCTGTGAAGGGCCCCTAACATCCCCCAGACCATCCCCCCGGAGGGCACCTGCGAATCCCGCAAATTTCGCGCTGAACCGCCATACCACCCGCAAACCTCACCTTTCCAGCCCGACTCTCTCCAACCCGAAGCGCAGCGTAGGGCCGCGACGGAAGTAACTCGTTCAATTCGTATTCGAAAAACAAAACGTAATTTGTGTGACAGGAACCACGGTCGGACCTAATCGGGCCGATGCACAGTGCGACGATAGCATAGAGGTTTTCCTCCCTGTATTAGGGTTTTTCCCCTATGATTTACCATGTAGAAGTTCTAGAACTGGGCAGCCTAGGTCAGCTCAGCTGTATTTAATAATAATAATAAAAACAAAACGTAGATTTCGGCACCGTGCCTTTTCACCATCATCTGCTATACAAACGCCGCCTGTATCTCTGATTTTTTTCGATCTTTCGACTTGAAAATGAGCTCTCTATTTACCTCATCATTGCAGTGAGCTTCAGGCGCAACACAGCCACCGATATGGCCCAGCGCAGCTTGCCCCTTGACCTCCGTCAGAGGATGCAGATTCCGATAGCTGTGTTGGTCGTCTGCGCCAGAAGGCCGCCGAAGCGATTTGACAGCGAGTTCGACAGCGGTTCGGGCGCTGAAGATGAGCTCTGAGGCGGTCATTAGAGATCAGTGCACTGCTTCTTTGCAAGCTTTGCAAAATTTAGTGGTTCACCGCTAACTATCGCGACAGGTCGCCTAAGCAGCGCCCCGTTGTATGATTTTCGAAGCCATCATCCGCCATGCTCCTTGGTCGATCGAACAATCGAGCTCACGAGCAACATCATGGGGGACAAGGCTCAGCGCCAAATTGGCTGAGCATTCAACCTCATGCGCAAGTTCTGGCGACAGCAGCCAGTAATTCAGGGCCTTAACTGGGCGCCAAGCACGCCTATTGATGCCGATGATAGCTTTAGGTTTTCTGTACCGGCTGTCACGGTCTGTACAGTGCCGTCTGTGCAGCTGTGACAATGCACTATATAACCTTGATCAAGCTGCAGACGTGCAACTTGGTCACTTGACCTTTTGGGCGGAACGGGTGGTTATGCGTTTCTCACACCGGCGCGGCAATACAGTTGGATCGGCGGCAGCATACCATGATAGCACAGATAATCAGTGTGACGGTTACCCGTGTGCTCTGTCCGTCGTTTGCATGTACGGTGTATGTGCATACCTATTGTCATGGATTCGAGCTTTGGCTCGTCTCCTTCTTTCTTGTGACACTTACCCGGGGGTGGGGACATCGAAGGGGGTTAGGGCTAGAGCCACACTGTCAAGGCTAAGGAGGTCACAACGGCGTGAAGACTGAGGACAATGATGCCAAAGGTGGGGGTCAGTGCTTGAAGGGTTTAATTTCTGCCCTCTACCATAATGTGCGAGGCCACCGTCTTATTATGTTATGAACCTTCCACCGCAGACTCTGACTTCTCCTGCGCCCCACTATGGCCTCGTGGCCCCTGTCCACCTATCCCTTGATACCTGCCCTTTGTACCACACACACTGTCCCTGAGGGCCAGATGCAGAAGGCCAGGTGTAAGGGTTCGTCACGGATATTGGATGTATGCGCGAGAGGAAATGGTTATCAATAAAACTAAGGAAGAAAGAAAGAGAAAGGACAAGAATGCCCTCCTAGCTGTTTAAGTACCTCCAACGCCAGTGGGGGAGGCTCAAGTAATCATCCCAGCCTTGCCGCTTATCTATCCACGATTAGTCATAGACTAATCCATAACATTTGCCTCTTGATGCTCCATTTTACCAAGTTGTTTATGAGGGTATAGAGTGGAGTCAGTCCAGCTTTCTGTCCCTGTCATTGGTCAAGGCCCTTATCGTATATTATCGGTTGCTGTCATTGGTCAGTTCAGTTCAGTTTTGCCTACTTTTGGCGCGCACTGGCACAGCTTCGCGTCACTGCATTTTTAAATGCATCTTGCCGTGACGCGACGGGCACCGCGAGTCTTCGCGACAAAAACGTGAGGGCTCCTATTCACCGCGCGTTGTCCCTTGGTGATATCGGGCGTGCCAATTTTTAATTCCTTAAACACCCAGAGGCTAAGTCTTTGTTCGCACTGCCAATTGACACATGTCAGCCTCTGACTGAGGATTTATTATTAGGAGGAAAATCGAAAAAAGTGGACCACAAGAGCGAAGTAATCTCAGTTACTGACGTACTCCGTATGTATATTTCAGTCCGTAACAGCCCTACGTCGAGCAGGGGGGGTGTGAAGCACGTGACTTGAATTGAGGGTCAAGACTCAAGAGTCAAGGCCGTTCATCAGGGGTCACTACCTCGTTATGTACATACCTAGGTATGCATTACCAACGAAGACTCTTCATCCACTTGAAAGTACATAACTGACACCAAGGCCCGTCGATCCGAACCACAATATTGTTAGCCTTGCACGATGTCGCCAAATGTCTTCATCCTCGCTGCAGACAATGATCCATCACTCATTCCGTTGCTTCGCGAGCATCCAAGTCTTGCATCTTCACAAGACGAACATGGCTATTCACTTATTCATGCGGCAACCAGTTACAATCATATCGACTTACTTCGAATTCTAGTCAAAGAGCTTGACGTCGACGTAAACCTCAAGGATGAAGACGACGAAACTGCTCTATTTGTTGCGGAAACGCAAGAAGCGGCGATGGCCCTCGTCGAAGAACTAGGGATTGATGTTTTTCACAGAGGCGCCGATGGGCTAACAGCCCGGGAGAAAATCGCATCCGAGGGCGATTTTCCTTTTGTTGTGGATTACCTTACCGACATTGAGGCCAACAGAACTGACAAGCAGATTTCATCTCTTATCATGGGCAAATTGGACGACATCAACCAGCCTCAGCCTGCTGATATGAAACTGACAGCCGAGGCATACGTCGCGACTGGAGATGTTCCTTCCACTATTGACACAGTCCTACGCTGTCGGATAGAAGAGTTAGCGCGGCGTGATGATTTCAGCAGCCAATCTACACAAGCAGATCTGCGACAATTGATTGAGAATGCCGTACTCGAACTCCATCAGCGAGACAAGGGAGATATCAATTCGGAGCGAAAGTAGAAGATCAAACAAAGCCTTGAAGTCTCCACATCAGATACTGATCCTCCTTTGTGGAGGGTCGCAGCATTACTAGCTCGGACCCTGTTCCGGACAGGCTCACGTCATAAAAGCTATTTGAACTAAACGATAGCCATCCTTCGGTCGCATTCACAGTCATAACATCGCGGACCAAGTTCTGGAACCAAGTGGTACCAATCAGGCCAACCCAGCTGATCCTACAAATCCTCACCTGCTCGCGGTCCTTACTTGCAACTCGATAGCGCGACAAGAAGGTGTCGACATCGTCTCCATATTGGACTCGGGGGCTTCCCAGCTTCAGAAGAGACAGCCATTCGTACACGCACAGTCCAATCTCCTGCATATCTAACCGCCCTGTGTCCATGAAAGATAAGCGCCCAATATCGAGCATGGGAGGGTTGCAGGTGGTGCCTTGATGCATCTTCAATTCGGCAGTACATTCTAGGACATTGACATCGTTTCCAAGATCCAGTGCGAGATTTGCTAGTTTGTACGTTAGAATGTCTATTTGTGCGGACAGCACAGCTGCGTTGAATATCGATTATGAAGAGGTCGAAGTGAGCTACGGAGGGACTTGGAGGGCGAGGCTCACTGGATCCAGTTTCATCACAAAGCAGCCAACTTAGCTGCTTTTTCGTGATACTCTCATATGCACACGTGTATTGCTCCAAGTGCTTGTGCGTCTCTCCGTTACAGTAGCGTCTTGCTGAGTTCAAATCTAGGGTTATAACTACATCGTAATCAGCACACACTTTTTCAAATGATGACAGCAAAGCTTCCACGTACTTCTCATGCGCTGACCCTTGACAAGCCCTATATTGTCAAACAGTCCGGAACGTTCAAATGTCGATTCGTCCATATGCATCGTAAGGATACCTGAAGCCACGGTCAGTAATTGCTTGACGTGGAAAATAAACATGGTCGTGCCTTTATTCACGTTGAACTGAATATGGGTGGCAGACGCGTGACGTTGAGAAAACAATGTTGCTTCCCCTTGATAAGTAGTCAGCCATTCTGTTGGAACGAAATTCGTTCATGTTAAGTTCAATGGGATGAGCGCACCCTTTTGTAAAAAATTGAAAAGTGACTCTTTATTTAGCAACTGTTCCAGGGACGACTCAGTCAAGCGGTAATAAACTGGTCGCGGCCTGTCCAGTATTATCTCCGACGGCATGGTGAGGAATTTATCCAGAGGCATTACCAAATCGATCTGCACCTTGTGTGTGAGATAGATACTCTCAAGGTGCGTGGATCGCTTAAACGGAGTCAGAGGCGACTCACTTTCGAAATAAAGTCATGGTTCTTGATAGCCATCCAAGGCTCGGTCCTACGCGGTAGTCGGCTGAGATCGCCATATCCTACTGTCATGACGCATTTAGCAGATCGCTGTTTCGTTGGACAGCATGCTGCCATCGCGTCCTCCCTTGCGTCGGGTAGCAGCCGATAAGACGCGAGTAATTGACTTCGTTTTCTCTAGATGATCTCCCGATGACACAGAAACGGCAATGAATACTGCAGTGTATACCAAGGGCATCGTAAATTCGTAATACATTGATCATGTTAAGCAATTGGGGGGCAAAATGGAACTTTCTTTTTGACTGAAGAGCTAAGTTTCCCATACTGTGGAAAGTGGGAATATTATGTACATAGGGTGCAGGCTCGGCCGTCACGTGATGCGGCTCCCAGCACTAGCATGGCATATTCCTCAATAGATCACAACTTATTACAAGCGACCTTTCGATACTCGCCGGCATATCGTCGGCCGTTTTGCTACGAGGCCCTCTCAATTTTAACGCAAGCACTGTGCTGGCCTCCGCTACGCACAGCGCTGGGTAATAAAAAATTCGAATACCCGGGCTGACTTTCCTTCGAAATAACCAAAGATCCAATTGTTTCTATCTAACTTATTAAGGTACCTAGCTGAACATTTTTGCCTCGTATTGAGTCTCCTGATTGGTCACTCCACCTTTCCTCTATTCCGTATGTTGCGGATTCTAGCAAACAAATCCTACACGACCTGCAATACGTTCGCGATATCACAGTAGGATTGTAAAGACCAGATAGTCACATAAGCGCATGATGAACTTTCTCATCAAGTTTGCACAAACTCATGAGTCGTTCCGCTTGGCAGAAGTTAAAGCCCTGGCGGAGCTTGAAGGGGTCGACCTTACGATTGTCGACTACAGTGACGAGGTAGTTAAATTCTTGGCCAAAATTAATTTATCAAATACTGACGTTGCCTCAGTCCCCTTTTTGCCTTGTTCAAGTTCCGTGTGTAGATGACGCTTGCAGACTTGTGCGGAGGTCAATACTTGCCCAGTCTGTTTATGAACTTTGGGGAACGGGAACGACACTAGATCAACTGCACCAATCCGTCACGGAGACCACCAGTCATCAATGGGTCAAATACAAGCATGTCTCGTTCAAATTTACAATAGAATCATACCAAGGTGCACGGACGAACGAGAATAGGCTCAGCATCATCAATTCATTCGCGTATTTACCATTTCAAGGGCCAATACGCATGTCCCGACCAGACGAGACCTTTACACTATTTGAACTATGGCCATTCAACAGTGTTCCTATGAAGTTGCCAGACCCAAGTGCCTATTTCCTTGGACGTCATGTGGGCAGCTCCGCGCGTGAAACAATTCTCAAGTTCGATCTGAAGAAGCGCGGCTACATATCCACTACCAGTATGGACTCGGAATTGTCACTGATCACTGCGAATATTGCACTCGCCGGTCCAGGGAAACTCATATATGATCCTTTCGTCGGCACAGGCTCGTTCCCAGTTGCCTGTGCCTCCTTCGGCGCGATTGCATGGGGGAGCGATATAGACGGCAGAAGTATGCGCGGCGAAGGTGGGAGAAAAAGTCTCAAAGGAAATTTCAAGCAATACGGCCTAGAGATGGGATTAGGCGATGTATTTTCCGCCGATCTTGTCAATACACCAATCCGGAGAAATAGGCGCATATGGGATGGCGTAGTTTGTGATCCCCCGTATGGCGTACGAGAGGGCTTGAGAGTCTTGGGTCTGAGAAATCCGGAGAAAACCCCTTGGTTGATTGAGAAGGGCAAGACGAATGCTTCGTAAGTATTGCGGCGTGTTCAGCAGCCGAGAAAAGAAGATCCCTATGGCTTACGAACAGTAGCCTGCCTGACTTCGTCCCTCCCAAGAAGCCGTACAGCTTTTTAGCAATGCTGGACGACCTACTTGCATTTGCAGCAGACACACTGGTCGACCATGGTAGGCTTTCCTTTTGGATGCCAACAGCCAACGACGAGGATCAAGAGATACCAGTGCCGACACATCCATCACTCGAGATGGTCGCTGTTTGTGCCCAGAAATTTAATAAGTGTAAGCGATTGCTGTCTTGGTGTTCATGTCGATGTAGCATGACGTCGAATGCCTCGAAACAAATCTTGCTGACATACACAAGGGTCCCGACGCCTAGTTACATATCGTCGTCTCCCAGATGCAGAGGTGTTGCAGGAGGAGTTGTCGGCATACCACGCTAAACCGACCGTGGTGCCCGCTGGCAATTCCGTCGATGATATGAACCCTTTCCGACGCGGCTATTTCAAAAAATTCGAGGCCGATAACAAGGTATGAGATGGGAAACGAGTCCGCATCAAGTGTGGAAGTGCTAAAATTTGTTCTCGCATGCTGATCTTGTGCTGACTGGCGATTACACTTCCATCTAACCCCTGATCTCACAGTGAACCAGTACCAACTATTTTTGTACATCGTTGTCCATGTCGCATTAATTCTCTTTTGCATGCACTTGCAAAGCCAATCTCGTGTTGCTCAAGAATTGTATGCACTGGGGTTTAGAAGAAGAAATGGCAATGGCATTGATGTCTCTGTCCGTGCAAATGTCAGGGCTCACAGTTTCCTCATTTACCTGAATTCCGTTGCACTGAAACACCCTCGGTTTGGAACATGCTTCAATTCCAACTGCTGGAACCTAGTCACAATTAGTCAAACTAATGAGTCCCGAGGGCACAGGATATTACTCACTTCTCACTCTTCGAATGGAAATATATACCGCTAACTTCTCCTCTTAATTGATTGAAGCAAATGTAGTAGAATCCTTCGAAGCTAGCTCCTGTGATGGTTCGAACTCGATGATCAGGCACCAAAAAATGCTCTTTCCATCGCATGAAGATGTGCTCATTCTGTGTGACATCAGGGATTGTGATTGGGCCTCTGCGAGCGTTTTTCTGAAAGGGCCGGAAGGCACTGAACTTGGCCCAATGACTAAGATCAACTTTTGTATTGGCGCCCCAGTCTTCGTGTTTTGTAAAGAAGGAAAACTTAGTTCCGATAATTTCGCCCTCAAAATAGGTTGTCAATGTGGGATGGTCCTCAGTCAGTCCTGGCAATTGTGCCCGGTCAGAATCTTCTTGTTCGCAGCTGCTGAAGAGCACAACGAATGTGAGTGGCTGATTTACCTTGAATTCGGAGGTAGCCACATAGGAAAGACTCTGCCATGTTGACGTTCTTTAGCTCAACTTGAACCTCGTATATTTGGCGTTCTGATTGCTGCGTCCCATGAAACCTGCTACCAGGTCGCAAATAGGATGATGTAGCCGACGGAATAGCCTCAAGATAGGTCAGCAAGGCCTCAGTAGACATTTGGCTTTGTACGCTTACCCGAAGGCTTGGGTAGTCGGAACCCATTGATGGTTGATTGCAAGCACCGTCCTCAACATTTATTACAGCCATATCAGGGGCACTAGGATTTTTTCTCGGCTGGCCATGCTGTTCGATATATCTAACCTGGGCGATATGCAATGGGCTTAATGCATCTGGGCTGGTCTCGCGACCTTTTAAAAACGGAGAGAGGCCAGAGGTATGGTCTGACGATGGGATCTCCAAGGATATTAGTGGTGGCCCAGGTGAGGTTGTGGTATTTCTTGAGGATGGGATTCTATAGTTGTTGTTGTTGTTATTGTTGTTGTTATCGATAAGGTCTGTATCACGTCTGCTACTCATGTGCATGTACTGTAGCGAGTCTACGCCAAGAGCAGGTGTTGAAAGCTCATCCAAAAATGGATCAGGGCGAATGCTTATGCCACCATGGTGAGGTGATTGATGCGGATCGTCGGGACAAGTTGAGAATTGGCGTGTTATTGATGATACTTCATCTGGTGATTGACCAGCAGAAGGCGTAGGCATGATTTCCAAGGCGTGCAAGAATTATAGACTTTATCGTCCAAAGTTCGTCACAAGCGTCGACAAACGCGACCTTCGCTTGAACAGCTTCTCGGCTTGGAGGAGTCAATTAGAGGCCGTCGGTGATATTGCTCGGTTCGATCATAAGATTCTCCAATGTCAGGTACGCTGCTGATGGGCCGACTTCAGTGATAACGTCGAATCCCGGTTGAGCTAGTCGAAAATCGACAAGTTGGCAGGAATACCGTAAATCATCGATATGGTTAATACATGCCGGTTGAGCGCTTTCTCTTAGTTGCAAAAGTGCGGAGCCCGTTCATTGGAAAGCGCATGAGTCGAGTAATTCTTTGCGAGAAGTTGAGCTCAGGATATCGCTAGATCAGATCTGATGAGTTGGTGATTGTGGAGGAGTTCTGGGCTGCAGATGACCCAGCAAGGTGTCAGGGACATCGGTACAAGCAGAGGGTCACTGCTAGGTTGAGCGGAGACTGAAGGTGGAGACCGAAGAAGGCCTCAGGCACAAACGCGCTGGGAGCGAAGGTCCATAACACGATGGCCTCGCACATGTATGGTAGAGGCCAGAGATCAAAACATTAAAGCATATGACCCCTACCTTTGACATCTTGCCCTCAGCCCTCACTCTGTTGTGAACTCCCAAGCCTTGACACAAGGTCACATTGAGTGCAGTTCTACATTGTTACATTGCGCAGGCGCCTCTGTCGGCTCTAGACGTTCGAACTCCAATCTCGAGCGTAATGCCCGTGAAGGCCGCTATGAATGAAGAACAGCTCAAATATTATACTGTGCCTAGAACTCAATTCACTACATGACGCACATGTCGGAACTGTACGGATCGCTTCTAACACGATATCTTCTGTTACGAATACTTAGTGCAAAACTGCGCCAATATTTTCACAAAACGTGCAAGCAGCGAATAGCGTAACGGCCAGTCAATGTGCTATCCAACTGAGCTACGAACCCCACAAAAGGGCACGATTCCAAGACAACTGCTGTCTCGGAATTGGCACATATGTATCATAGACGACTGACTGACTTTGTGACACTTCGTCACAAATAATATAGGTAGCTAGCGTATATACTGTAAGTTTCTTCTCGTAGATTAGGTAGGAAAGCAACAGGTCTCAGTACGTACCCGCGCGGTGTCTGCGCCGCCACCTGGGTGATGTGCCCAATCCCGTTGCGCCAGATGACGACAAAAGAATACATACGCATTGTACAAGCTACCAGACCCTGTACAACTGACGCCTATTGCTAAGGCATGGGCAAAGCCCAGCCATCACAGTTGTGCCGATATCACTCCCAACTTCCAAGTTACTCTGGGCAACGAATATTATGTCGGACTGTATAAGGTTACACATAGGCTATGTATGCATAGAGAAATAAAGCGCAAATTGGTTCTGCATAATCTGAGGAATCGGATATCCCTGCCGACCCGATCAAAAGGTCAGAACACTAAGCTGATGAGAACCAGCTTAGTGCGGGATATATAGGTACATGC
>SRPX01000725.1:0-10445 GCA_018360215.1 Claviceps spartinae
CGTCGACATCAAATGAAGTGGTGGTGCTGAGGGCGGCATTTTCGAGTTTTCCATTCGGAGGTGGACTGCTGTTAGGGCTACAGCAGGTTATTATTATACAGCCAAATCATAACAGAAATGGGCGGACGTGGTCCGTGCACCGTTGCCGAGAAAATTGTGTAAAGGAGAGAGTTGTATGTACCTACCTACCTACCTAGCTTACTCCGTACTATAGGTAATGTCCATCGTCTCGATCATGCCACCGACCAGGGTTGCCGAAGGAGCCGAGACTGAAGATCCTGCGGGGCAAGCATAAAAGCGTTGCAACTTGCCTTGAGCCCTTGACGTTGCCGACGACTAGGTTACAGGTACAGTGCATATTACGGTGGTGTCGGATTCAAGTGTGAACGGATCAGATAATAATTAATGGAGTATCAAATGCATAGGTACTACCTACCTACCTACCTACCTACCTATGGGGGGTTGAACGCAGGATACCTACCAATTGTCGTTCAAGTCCTCTGCGACGCTGGATATGCGGCTGCCGTTTATCATTTATTTATTTTATTATGCGCCGCAACTGGATTTCAAACTGGATTTGAGGGCCAGGCAGAGGGAAGGGAAGAAAGGCCGGCCACCCGCCCACCCGCGTGAATGCGCTTGTGCATGTGCATGCATCGTCGTGACCAATTGGAGGCTCTGTGGAGGTTCAATTGCTTTACTTGAAGAGAACTCGGAAGTATGCCATGTTCACAGGTCTTCGAATACGGAGTAATGGGATGCATTGGACGCCGATGGAGATGGATTCCAGCGCTTTTGCTAACGCGACTGCTACATGTACATACATATGATACGCACGCTGTTGCAACAGGCCAGTCAGCGCAAGGGGCGCGAATGGGGGTTCGAGCTCTCCAAACTCACCCTGATGGTAAGTCTCGTGATGATATTATGTTGGTTGACATGCAAGCATGCATGCATGCTTCATTGCTACTATCGTTTGAGCTATAACGGGATTGAAATCGCTGAAAAAGAAAGTACGGAGCGGTATATATGTTTCCAGGAGCAAGAATATGTGGCCGGCACTGGGTCATTGCACGTGCCAATGCCATTTCTGTTGTGACTTCTTGTTCTCGTAAGGTATGTACTTCGCTTCCGTTTCTCTTCTTTGACCGCGGCCCATAGGATAATTCAAGAGTACATAACGCCATCTACCATCGAACATGCCAGACGTAAGGGTATCTATCAACTGACCACCACGAGTGTGAATTTTGTTGAAATGAAAGACCACCAACCGGCGAAAAACATTCCAAAAAGGAAGAAAACTCAAGAATTATGAGTCACGACACGATGATGCGCGCTCACAGCACATGGCCAACTGTGCACGCACATCACGCTACTCTTCTTCATCCTCCAGGCCATATTCAGCATACATCCCATCATCATCGTCATAACCCCCTCCAAATTCCTCCCCTCCTTGTTCCTGCTCCTGCTCATCGTACTCTTGCTCCTGCGCGTCGTCCTCGTATCCCGCCTCACTCTCCTCCGGTGCCTCCTCGTTAGTGCCATCACCGTCCGCGTCACCATCGTCTGCGCCAAACGTACTACCTGCCGCACTGGTCTTACGACTTGGCGCCGTTGACCCAAGACCGCCTGCATCGGGAATGTCGAAGATGCTGCGAATGGCATCATAGTTGATTCGCTTGGACCATGCTCGGTCTTTGGCAACGTTGATGGCAGCTTCCGCAGCTGAGTTGGCTGGACTTGTCTGGCCCTCGCCCATGCGCGCTTGCTTCTTGCGACGACGTGTTTGTTTTGGTCGCTCTGCTTCGACTTTTCTGCGAAACACCTTTTCTTGGTGTTGTCGAAGCCAGTCTTTGTTCTGGTTCACCCAGATGAGTTCCTTGATGCGTGCTTCGTCGGGTGACAGGAGGCAGTTGATCACTTCGGGGTCATCGGCGAATTCGTCTTCAGTTATGTCCTTGGCCATGGAGACTGCTTTGCTTGGCCGTTGCTGGAGGGCCCAATGTGAATGGATTCGTGCTCGCTGCTCAGCGTTGGAATAAGCGAGGGCGTGCTCGTATGTGAGAGGATCGTTGAACATCTCCTCGATTTCACCCTCTAGCTCTGCTTCGTCTTGTTCCCAGGCCTCGTTGATAGGGAGTTGGGGTTTTGCGCGCTGCTTGCCTTTGCCAGTGTGCTGCTGGCTGCTCGTTCCTGCGGCATCTCCTGCTTCATCATCTTGCGCATCCAAGTCCTCATCCGTGACATCTCCGAATTCCTGGGCCAACTTCTCCAATTCGGCGTTTCCTTCTGTCCCCTCGCCATTATTTTCGTTGGCTTTGGTTTGCGAAATAATGTCCGGATACTGGGACGGGAGGGGCGGAATGATGAAGCCCTCGGCGTCTCGACGGAACTTGATGGCCGGGGCGTTGGATAAATCGGCACCGCCCTCAACCTTTTTTTGTGAACGTGAATCAGCAGCGTCTGCAGCATCGTCGTCGTCTTCCTCATCTTCGGCATCCTCTGTCGCATTTCGCTTTCGCTTTCGTGATTTGCCATCGGCCTTCTTTTTGTTCTCTTCCAAGGTGCGATAGAAAGACGGTGGATCGTGAGAGCTCTCGAGGAAGTCTTGTTTGAGAAAGTCTTCCACGGACATTTGACTTGATTCTGTGACGTTGAACTCCTGGAGACGGTTTTGGATAGTGTGGTTGGTCACTTTGACGATATAAACTACCTCACGCACCGTCCGCCGGAAATTATGCATCCGAGCAGCCATCAAAAGACAGGCACCGCAGATACCCGATGGACGACGACCCATGACCATCCAATCTCTACTCATCCGCTTGACGAGCCGAACCGCATCCTCAGCGACCTTGGCTGTGTCTTGATGAAACTCCATCTTTGTAGCAAAACGCCATATAAGATCTTCGGGGTATACCGGAATAAGTCCATCGTTTCCAATGGGAACAACTTCGTTGAGCTTTTTGAATATTCGCCCCAGCTTGAAGACGTTGAGCTGTACAAGGTCTGCCAGGTCAATCAACATGATCTTGCATGGAGGCTCAGCCCGACAAGCAGCATATAGACACACAGCAGATACGCTGGCAAGTGTTCTTCCTTGGATAAAGTTGGCGCCCGAAGCGAGTTTGAAAACTTGAGTCCCGGCAGTGACCAGACTATCACTGACGTTGAGCTGCTGTGCGTACCCCTGCATGAGGCCGCGTGCCTCTCGAATACTCTTCTCTCGATCTTCCGATCCTCCAACTCGTCGAAAGGCAGGACCCAAGCTCCTCACACCGGCTTGGTCTGCGCCAATGAAAGAACCCTGAACCATGGCTGCACCTGACGAGGTTTCGCCGAACTGAACCTCGGCGACAATATTGCTATCATCAGCCACGCGACCACACGTTCGACAGGTGCCGTCGATGACATTCGGCTTGACACAGGCTTTGTTGGGACATTGCTGCCGAGCTGGTGTGGCAACGGAGCCATTTCGGTTAGCTGATGAAGAGGCCGATTGCGATTGTGAGGCGACTTGTGCTTGACGACGTTCTTCCCTCTCCCTCATAGCCCGAATGGGATTCGGCCGAGCGAACCGCGATTTGGCAGGGCCGCCACCAGCACCGGGCTTTCTGTTTGGATTTAACAATGAAGACATTTTTTCGTGAGATTGTTGTCGAGTGTCAGACTTCAGTAAGTCAACGACCAAGACTGACTTATAAGTCTATCCGAAGTTGTCCTCGGCAGAGAGACACGAGGAGCACGCGAGGAAGCGGAGAAGGAATATCTTTCTCGGCATGCAATTGCGGCCTTTCTAGTAGGCCTCTCGGATGTACTTGTCAGCCGTACAATGCGGATAAAGTGTCCAGTATCATGAAGGTAAGTCTAATGCCAATAACTGTGGTGAGTAGCACTGATGTTCGGGAGATGGCGCGATGAGTCGGGGGAAAGAAAAAGCTTGCTTTGTGGCGATGCAGGTTGGTCTGTCGAGGTTGGCGCGGTGCAGATGGCACCAAAACCGAATTTCAAGTGGGGCCCGACAGAGCTTGCGCGTTCGAAGCCGCTCTTGGGCTGGCAACAAAACCATAGACTGCTGATTTCTTGCAAGCTCGACCTTGACCAAATCCAAGGGGGGGGGGCCTCTTGGATTTGCTGGAGGGGCCAATAGTAGTTTTGTTTCCTCTCACTGAACTCAACAAGGTTCTACCCGTTCAGACATGGCCTTTATGAGCAAAAGGGATATCAAAGACTATCCTTGGCTCCTTGTCTTCTCAGGAGTCAGGGCTCAAGGGAGATGAACAGCCGACGACGAGCCGCCAATGTGGGTCTGTGACCTGTACAAAAACCAACTTCCATCGCCGTACCGTACGACTTGCAAGTTACGTAAGTTGGGTATGTAACCTGTTTCGCAAATGCTTCGTACATGTCATACATCTGTGCAGTGTGCACCCATCGCAAGCGGCGAGAGGCGAGAGTACATGGAGAAACCATGCAACAATCCGGAGCGAGCAAATGGCTTCGCCCGACAATCACAGATTACGGTACCCCAGTAAAGCGATTGCCAGCTCCTCAGCTCCCTACAAATCGTCATCAGCCGTACGTTCTGATAGAATCCATGGAGATCCCGCCGACTTCTTGCCGAGCACCCAGGACTTGAAAGTCGTGTAACATTCCGATAGACCAAGGAGTCAGGACTACGACCCCGCGGGCCATCGTAACCCCGCCTTCAGCTTCATCAGCTGCTCGTGACTCTATACCTGCGGCGGCAACCTGCCTACGCTTCGATTTGTACAAAAAGAAGCTGCGAGCTTACACTAGGTCTTGAAGAATTTCAAGGCATCTAGATCTATGCAATAATATCCATATCCTACGACAGACGATTCAATAACTTTGCCGGCCTCTGCACCTCTTGTCTATCATGCATCTTCCCTTTACCCTTGCGACCGATCCAAACACGGATATCTGGAAAAAGCCGCCCACCCATAATGTCTTCTCAGGTAGGTAGGGATACCATACCATCGTCCAATATTTGTGAGCGTCGCCATTGCTGATGCTCCTGTCCTAGCTCCTCACCGTCCGCATTCCAAGGGCCCGTCTCTCAAGTTCATCTCTGCGACGTTGACATTCATTGCCACCTACACCCATCAGTTTGACCAGGCTGGTATTCTTTTCACGTATACGAATGGCTCGGACCGCAAATGGATCAAGTCTGGTGTCGAGCTCTTCAATGATGCTCTCCGTCTGTCCACGGTATGCACGGATAACTACTCCGATTGGAGCGTGTCGAATCCCTCCGACGGCGATGCGATCCGCACAGGGTGCAAGCCTGTGACCATTACGGTAGAGCGTATGGATGATGAATTAGGTATCAGTCTATGGGTCTACCATGTTGATGGCAGCAACAGGACGCCACTGAGGGAGATCACTTGGCCATATGGAACGGCAGGCGACGGATGGGAGCTGGAGGTCTCGGCCGCGATCGCGAGACCGTACAAGGACACGCAGGACAAGCTAGAGGCTACATTCCAACACTTTGATGTTGAGTGGAAGCACTGATGAATTGCAAGGGACTAATGTGCTGGCCACGAGGGCAATAGGTACCAATGCCGGTCGTACGAATAAGAAATATAAACATGAGAAAAACGAAACCCCAGCCTTCGCAATATTCACTGACTGGCGCCAACATGTACAGTCCCTACTCTACTACCAAATCCGTCTTCATATCGCCCCATTTCGAAGACCAGAAGTCAGCCATGTAGTTCGATCGCGGCCGCCACTGTCCCGAACCACCCCGAGGGAACAGCTCTACCATGTGCTTGAGATACGTCGCCTTCAGACTAAACATGGGTTTGGGCTCCATCTGCGCGTCTTTAGGATTCAAGCACGGTGTGGCCATGGACGCGCCTCGCTTCTCAAGCTGACGCATGAGCCGAATGAGGACTTCGGCCGCACAATCCGCTCCCAATGTCCACGCGGCGTTTTGGTATCCAAAAGAAAAGACCAGATTCGGCACATCCTGCAGCATGCTCGCCTTCCAGGCAAACTTTTTCGTGGCATCCACCTCCACGTTGTCCAGAGAGAAGCGGATGTTGCCCCCAAACTTGAGCTTGAAGCCCGTTGCCGCCACAATGACATCTGCAGATACTTGGTGGCCCGACACCATTTTTACGCCGTCTTTGGTCACCGTCTCAATGGAGTCAGTCACGACACTTGCCTTGCCCGATCGGAGCGCCTGGAAAAAGTCCCCATCCAAGACGACGCACAGGCGCTGTTCCCAGGGATTGTACCGTGGCTGGAAATGTTCTTCCCAGGATACACCCTCGGGGAGTTCTTTCATCGTCCGGCGGCGCAGGATGGCACTGGCTATGCGAGGCACGTACTTGGCCAGGCAGACCAAGAAATGGCCCTGAGCCAGCCTTCTATAGCGATTGATCCGGCAGGCGATACGCGTGGGGAGAATAGCAGCCAGCAACGAGGCGAGTTTACTGTGCTGACTGGTAAACACATACCAAGTTGGACTGCGCTGTACCAGGGTGACGTGCTTGACCTGCTTAGCCACAGCAGGCAGAATAGAGGTAGCAGTCGCGCCGCTTCCAATAATCACCATTTCCTTGTCGGCAAAGTCGTACTCGGCGGGCCAGAACTGAGGCCGTATCAGTTTCCCCTCGAACTGGTCCAGACCGGGAATGAGCGTCTGAAAAGGCTCTTCGTAATCATAGTATCCCGTTCCGAGGAAGATGAAGCGGCTTCGAAGGACTTGTAATGCCTCCTCCTGGCCTGGTTGATGAGCGTCCGCGACGTCCTGGTCCCGCACTGTGATTTCCCAGTATCGCCCCAATGCCACCCAGTTGGCGGAAATGACTTGTCGCTTGAACTGGATATGGTCATCTATGCCCGCCAGCTCTGCCGACTGCGTCAGGTACTTTCTGAATTCCTCTCCGCTAGCCAGCGTCGTTGGCTCGGGCCAAGGGTTCCATGCGAAGCTGAATGTAAAGACATCTGAGTCTGATCTGATGCCTGGGTATCGCCAGAGATCCCACGTTCCGCCTATGCCATCCCGGCTCTCGAGGATCGTGTAAGTCTTGTCTGGCAAGCGTTGCTGGATTCTGTACGCGGCATTGATGCCTGAGACTCCAGCACCGATGACGATGACGTCAAAGTCGAGCTTGCTCGGGGGCGAATCTGACATGTCTTCTCGCGCCTTTCTTGGTGATTCGTATCTTTTGCCTAAATCTTCACTTTATGTCTGTCCGTTGTTCCTTTTCCTTTTTTTGTTTTGCAGCGATGGTCACTAAGGGGGCCTCTTTGATCGCGCGCAAAGACGATTGAGAGGGAGAGAGAAGAGAGACTGATAAGTGAACCCGGAAAAAAGAAACAATGTCAGCGCAGCCCCCATCAATTATGTATGCGACACCAAAGCGCACATCAGAATCATCGCCTTGTCAATCAGATTTTTCGTTCCAAATGTTCCCACTTACATGGAATACCTCCATGATACATACCAGATATGTTATACCCCCTTGAGCCCCTCTCCGGCTGTTGGGTTACGGACTACGGTAGACCCCAGCGCAACAGAGAACCATACGGAGAGGATATAAGCGATATCCAATGAGCTATGCTGGGCTCTCTGTCATTGAGGGGACAGCTCGTGAATACAACGAGGGGGGTTGTCCAACCAGTCACGAACCTGAGCCTGTGCAACACCACATTTCACGGGTCCGTCTGCTTCCGATGAAATCATGAGACAATCATCTTTGCATCGCAGTGCGTTGCACGAGCGAAGCAGCTAGGAAGAGACTGTTCAACATGCTGCCTCGGTGAATCTGGACGGCAAGTTGAGCCGTTGTTGATGGAGAGTGATGGTCCATGGTCTTGTCGTTGGTCCGATGCTCAATTTAAGTTTAATAACGCCCAACGCGATGCTGTGATTTCTGCCAGAACGCAGCTGTTGCATCAAAACACTAACATTGACCGTACATACGGTACCGCCGACCGGTACTACGGTATTATTACATACCCACTTCATCCTTTTGCCTAATCAACTTCCTGCTCCAGTTAGGTAGATGAAACCGAACTTGCGATCCATGTAATTCTACTCCGTACTTTTTTTCTATTTACAAACCTAATCATCTCTTCTCGAACTCGGTGAATTTTTTTGCCTCAAAAAAAAAAACTGCTTTCATGACACCCTGAAGGCCGAATCAGAGATGTGAGTCTGACTGAGGCGGAGAGAAGACATTGCAATTTGCCTTCCTTGGCGTCGCTTTCAAATCTCGTCAATAGGTACAACTCAATGTCTCTCACCATTAATGTCAAATGAGTCGAGGAAATTGGAATCCAAGCTTCTAATTGCGCATGTCGCTTGGCCATCCACTGCATCGTGGTATACTCCGTACGGAGTACGGGTCTACTTACTCGATCCATTACGCGGAGTACATACATACCTAGGTACATAGGTAGGTGCTTATACGTTTTATCCCCAGTACCGACCGCCAAAGGGTTCACAAATCTTTTGCGCGTGTATTCTTTCATCAGGTAACAAGACACCGAGGCATGTTCGGCGGTTCGCTGAGCTCTGTTGTTTTTCTGATATGTATGGACGTAAGCTTTCCATACCGTCTAAGTAGTAAAATTTCGACTTCTGGGACAAGCCTAACCGGTCCCCGAGCTATTCATAGATCGTCTGCTCGAAATTCTGGAGCTGGCGCATTGGACACGTGCAAATTGCAATAAAAGCTTCGGCTACGCGAGCTCGTTTGACGGTTCCAGACCATTAAACATCACTTCGGACGCATACATACCGTATGTTCTCTGCAAACTGAGTATCTCCCGTGGGGCTACCCACCCCTGTTTCTAGCGACGCCATTCGTCCCCACACACGTCTAATCTTCAAATTACTGGCCAAGCCTCCTAGTCAAGTGAGGGGCGAATGGCGTCGCTAGAAACAGGGGTGGGTAGCCCCACGGGAGATACTCAGTTTACAGAGAACCTACGGTACTGCCAAAAGTTGGCCATGGTCCATGGGTAAACACTTGATCAAGAGTGGACGTTATTATGGCGAGAGTGTCAAAGAGACATGAACACGCGGGTATTCTACCTATATCTTCCATGCTATCAGTATTAAGGTTACCTATGCTATTGCTGTCGGTGGATTCGTTGGCCACTACCTAATAACATACTCCGTAGATTTAAAGTCTATTGCTGCAAGTTGACTCGCGTCAAAGATTTGACGAGTATGTATATGTAGTGAGGGCGGGCATCAATTTATGTGTATGTTCTCGTACACTTACCCCCTCGATTTCAACTTGATTCACTTGTCGTCTCTTCTGTCGATAATCTTCACTTGTAAGTAAGAAGGGCCGTCTTTACAGTTATCGCCCCGTCCTGGTACATACAGTGTGTGGCAGTTTGGCCCGCAATGGCGAACACATGTATGTACCTAAATACATACTCGGAGATAGTCCGTCCTCCGTAGAGTCTGAGGACTCAGGAGTACATGCATGGGCAGGGCGCGGCCTCGATCCAGGGCAGTGGCTCACTTATTTAAGCCGCAATTTCGTCTTGTCATGCCGATATCCGTCTGCCACGGTGCCACCCGCAGCGGCTCAGGGCCGTCAATTCATATCAACTATGCCTGCGTGTATATCATTCTCTAATCTCCGCGTTAACGACCCTTCTGCTGCTGTATGTTTCTCTGCCGGAGCCCCGACTGTGTAGTGAAATGCACTCATGATGTTCAAGGCAAAGTTGCGAGACATGACTGAGCTGGAATCGCCTCGCACGTGGCCTCGTAAGTTGTCTCGGGTTTGTATCCTGAATTGAGAACACTACCAACCTCACTGCATCGCGGAATTACATATCGCATTTGACTTCGGTCGAAGACAAGCCCCCATCTCGACTTTGAATCGGGATGGTGAATCGTTGAATAGAGATAATGTAGAGGAAGAAGGTGTAGGAACACACGTTCTCTGAAATGGATGTGATGATTATCAAGTGCAGAAGGCTACAGGGAGTCAGCGACTTACTCCCGGGCTCATAACTCTCAGCTCTGGCATAGATCCACAAAGGGGTTCTGTATTTCTATGCCGGACAAAGGTTCCGAACTTGAGGTCGGCAGCGTTCCAGTCGACTCTTTGAATGGGCTTGGAAAGGGCCGTATTCATCATCGCACGCCGCACTACTGCCGCTCGACCGGTACGCCGGACGGACCGTGGTACTTCTCGTTTCCTCGATAGTAAAGAAGACGGACTCTTTGCCTCCTAGACGGTGTCCATTCAATAACATGCTTCGTGACGCCGTATTCCCATCGAACAGGAATTTGAACTCGACTAATCAGAATGCGCGGTGCGAGGTGCAGAGTGTAAATATGGCAGGTTGGCGTCGGTCCCGGAGTAGGGAGAAAAAACAAAGCAATCGGTAGAAAGTACTCCCGTTCCGAGCCCTTCTCCAACGCAGCCCTTGGATTG
>SRPX01000726.1:0-10433 GCA_018360215.1 Claviceps spartinae
GAGTTCAGGAGCGATCCATACGTGACTCTGCGGTCACGTTTAAGTGAAACCAGTGTGAATCGAATATTTCGCTCTGAAAGTTTCTTGGGACACCCAGGAATTGGGTTCGTATCAAGAGTTCCCAAAGTTGTCCAGCGTCGAAAAATATTGCCAACCGTGCTTGGTGAGCATTTCGCTTCAGCAGTGTCACACGGTCCTGCACATATCGCGACCGTACGCACACTCCTCGGCCTGGAGACATTGCACCCCGAGGTGGCTAGCTCTTTCTCAGTTGCGGGCTCCTTCGGTGCTGCGTCCGCCGAGGCCGCCTGCTCCTTGAGGATTGGTTAGCTTCCTCGGAGTCGCCGACTTATTAGAGTTGGCTACTCATTCGGCGTGCGCCAGGACATTCGGGACCACTCCGTGCACCTGGTGTGCGAGTCGCAGGAGATGGGCCAGGGCACAGGAGTGGGAGGGCACGGGGGCCTGAGCAGCGAGCTTTGGCCTTCCGAGGATACTCGGGATATTCAGGCCAGCAGCCGGGGATGGGTGAGGAGCACATAGGGGGACATTCTGTATTATATTATCGGTGGCTCTCCCCGAGGACTCAGAGTGAGACAGTGCCTTGAGGGAGCTCAACACCGCATTGAAGTATTTTCCGATCATCACAACTTGGAATACTTCACAAAGGTCCAGCTTCTCAATCGCCGCCAAGCACGCTGGTCGCAAGAGCTGGGAAGTTATAACTTCATCATAACTTACCGACCAGGCAAGAATAACATCAGCTTCCGTCTCCGGAATCGACTGAGACTCCAGTTCGCCCTCCGACCTCCACTTCGGATGTTCTAACTTCTCCTGCAGGCATTGGTGTCGGCTCGTCAGGGGAAAGCAAATAATAAGGGCATGCATGCAGTAACGAAGGATAACGTAAACGAGTCTGTATTGTGCTTGATTCTTCTCCTTCCTCCAGAAGAGAGGAAGGGACCTGTAGATATATATGTCTAAAGGGATGTTGCCAAGCTGGCAACCGATTGCAATCCTTATCTCTATCCCTCACGATCGGTCTCACTCTCCGGACCACCGTGATACCGCCGTGAACCTCCGTGGTCCCTCCGAGGGACAGTCTAAGACAGTTGCGACTATTGGTGTTAGAGCGGTTCCAACAATTGGCAAATCAAATCAATTCCCTAAGTCGATCCACGGACAATCAATTCACCGTCCTTAACCGGTCCACGGAGTGTCGCGGTATGACTTTCCCAACTGTACCTCTCTCACAATAAGAGCTCTGACTACCTCGCTTAGGGTCTGGTTTGATGTGGCATTCTCGCGTAGTTGTGGCAAAATTCCATTATTTTTAGACATCGTGAGCTGAAGTTGTGGAAGAAAGAAAAAGAAGGGTGCATCGAAAGATGGTGTGGTGGAGTGCCGGTTGGCGGGGCAGCGTGCAAATCTTCTTGCCACCCAATTTTTACATAGAACAGATTGGAAATCGCCAGTCGCCATATACCATATCAGGCTCCTACATATGTACATACCTACAAACTACTAATGAGGCAGGTACCTACCTATGATAAAAGTACTCCGTACGCGCCGTAAGAACCTAAAGCGTTTGGCTTTTGACCAGCGAACCTTCTGATTTCACTCTTCAGATTCTCCTCGATTTCACTCACTAAAACTTGGAAGTCGCGGACGAGGTCGCCCCAGGTGACGGGTTCGTGTCCGCGCATGAATGAAATCTGTAAACCTTCCATGTTCGTGCCGAGTCCTGACATCTTATCTTCGCCAGCATCGCCGCCATCTCGCATCGAGCAGTTCAATAGTCAGTCGACCCCAGGCAGGTGATCAATCAGCATGGAGTGGCAAGCTTAGAAAGCCACCCAGGAAAAGGCCTCCTCTTCGGAGTCTCTATCCCCCGAGATGAGCTCTACGCCAACTCAGAGTCGGGCAATACACAAAAGATCTTTGTCCGTCACGTCGAACAGTCCGCCGAATTGCAAGAAAACGAAACAAACATCGGCTTCGGTGTCCGCCAGGTGCCCCTCGCACAGTCGGCTCTCGCTCCAAAATTTGCCGTTGGAATTGCTCGAAAGCATTTTCTTGTACTCGATGAATCTGGCTCTTCCTCGCTCCAGTCCTTTGCTGGGGGCCAAACTTTCAGGGAAAACTACGCTTCTTCGGGTGTTCATGACGGCATTCCACGATATCTGGGATGTAACCCTCGACAAGTATGTGCTGGACTCTCGTCCTGAGTGGAAGAAGTACTGGAGGTATAACAATGTGGATGTTCAGTACGAAGCCTCTATCCAGGTAAATTCTATTGCATATATTGCGCTTCCTCTGACGCAAGAAACATGGTCCACTTGCTTTCTTCTCCGTTCTCTGACAGGCCCCTAGTTTGCTTTACTATCAATGCCCTAGGCGGACATTGACTTCATCCTCGACGCGCAGCAAGCCTGGGCAGACAAATATGCTCTAGGCAGATCTTTTGACCATGTCAATGACTGGGGTGGCCTTTCCATGGAGGGCACTTCCTATGCCCCTGAAAGTTACCAGCAGCATGTTCGCCAGCATTCTCTGGGAGAGGTGACATTCGATGCTCGCGCTTGCTTCCAGGCCGACTACGATAGAGCTCTCGCATATCGAGTTTCGCCAGGCTATTTCGGGTTTGTCACGAAATGTGAAATGCCGGACCTTACTCCTCCTGTGGCGCCCGTGAATCTCATCACTGGGCCGTGGAACGAGGAGCAGAAACGTCGTCTATTCTGGCTCGTTCGTGCAAAACTTTTATATGACATGAAACTGGACCCTTTATTCCTTGGCCCACGAGCCGTTGAAGTGAAATTGGCCTGTCTTGACGCTGCGGTGGTTTCTGCTGAGAAACTAGATCCTCTCATCATAACCTGCCTTATGGGCTGTTGGCTCTTCGAAGACTTACCGCAAGATGCCCGGCACGAACGGCTTGTCAGGCTGTGCAACCGCATCGATGGAGGAGGTGAGGTGCGGGACATGCAGATTCTGCGATTTGTAGTGAGGGAACTGGATCACGAAAAGCAATTTATGGCATATTACTTCGCATTGTTCTCCATGCAGTAGGAGCCAGAGACTGACAGCAACATAACTGGAATCGGTTTTGCTCAAAGCCTAAAGGGACGGGTATCCGAAATACCATGACACGGCCAGCCAGTGCAGTAAGGAGCATTCATAACAGCTGATGGCGCTTGACGCTGAGCCGTCGCCGCAACCTAATGACAAAAAGTCTAAAGACCTTAAGGTTTACAGCGCCATACTGGGCCCATTCGTAACCGAGACACGCAACAACTTCACTTAAGTCTTATGAGCATTGAGTTATACGTATTCAGGCCAACTCGCATGCTAGAGACACGCAATTGAGTGCTTCCTATAGAGTTTTAATAAAATAGTTCAATGACTGAGTCAGGGCTTAGTGTACCACCCGCCAAAGTCTATCAGCGCCTGAACTTTTGAAGTCGGCTACCTAGGCATGCTATGGATGAGCCCATTAACGATCTCTCTCCTACGCACCAATGGCCATTATGAGGTACCTACAAGGAGATGGTGCAGCCTGCAACCACGTACAGTAAGTCACGTACAAGTGCCAATAGCCACCGACGGTCTTATTGCCAGGTCAATGGCAAGCAGGATGTCATGTCAGCCCAAGTGACCTCATTCAAGCCATGGACAGTGCCCTCACTGGAGACGCCGCAATGTTCGTAGGAAAGAACGCTCTCCTTGGACAGATCGTCGACCACTGACCAGGCAGACAACCTCACTGCCACCGTTGAGGATTAGGGCGAATTGATCCTGGAGGGTACTCTCGAAGAGAGCGAAATCCACAACGGTGGCAGTGAGGTAAATCCCCCTAATACGGCAGGTGCGGCGTGCCTACCTATGATGATAAAAGTACGCGCCGTAACCTCAAGTGTTTGGCTTGTTGACCAGCGAACCTTCTGACTTCACAAGTTCACTCACTGAAACTTGGAAGTCGCGGATGAGGTCGCCCATGTCAAGTGACGAGGTTTGTGTCCGCGTATGAATCTCATCTGTTACGATCTGTAAACCTGCCATGTCCGTGCTGGGTCCTGAAAGCTGACATTGTATCTTTGCCGACATCGCCGCCATCTCGCATCGAGGAGTCCAATATTCAGTAGACCCCAGGTAGGTGATCAATCAGCATGGAGTGGCAAGCTTAGAAAGCCACCCAGGAAAAGGCCTCCTCTTCGGAGTCTCTATCCCCCGAGATGAGCCCTACGCCAACTCAGAGTCGGGCAATACACAAAAGATCTTTGTCCGTCACGTCGAACAGTCCGCCGAATTGCAAGAAAACGAAACAAACATCGGCTTCGGTGTCCGCCAGGTGCCCCTCGCACAGTCGGCTCTCGCTCCAAAATTTGCCGTTGGAATTGCTCGAAAGCATTTTCTTGTACTCGATGAATCTGGCTCTTCCTCGCTCCAGTCCTTTGCTGGGGGCCAAACTTTCAGGGAAAGCTACGCTTCTTCGGGTGTTCATGGCGGCGTTCTACGATATCTGGGATGTAACCCTCGACAAGTATGTGCTGGACTCTCGTCCTGAGTGGAAGAAATATTGGAGGTATGACACCAAGGAGGTCCAGGACGAAGCCTCTCTCCAGGTAAATTCTATTGCATATATTGCGCATCCTGTGACGCAAGAAACATGGTCCGCTTGCTTTCTTCTCCGTTCTCTGACAGGCCCCTAGTTTGATTTGCTATCAATGCCCTAGACGGACATTGACTTCATCCTCGACGCGCAGCAAGCCTGGGCAGACAAATATGCTCGAGGTAGATCTTTTGACCACGTCGATGACTGAGGCGACCTATACCCGATGGACATCTCCTATGCTCCTCAAAGTTACCAGCAGCATGTTCTCCAGCATTCTCTGGGAGAGGTGACGTTCGATGCTCGCGCTTGCTTCGAGGCCGACTACGATAGAGCTGTCGCATGTCGAATTTCGCCACAAATCTTCGCGTTTGCTGAGTATTATGAAATGCCAGACCTTACTCCTCCTGTGGCGCCCGTGAATCTTATAACTGGACCCTGGAACGAAGAGCAGAAGCGTCGTTTATTCTGGCTTGTTCGTGCAAAAATTTTATATGACTGTCATGACAAGAAACTTTACCCTTTATTCCTTGACTCACGTGCCGCTCAAGTGAGACTCGCCTGTCTTGACGCTGCGGTGAATTTTGCTGAGAAACTGGATCCTCTCATCATCACCTGCCTTATAGGCTGCGGCTGGCTCTTGGTAGACTTACCGCCAGAGGCCAAGCAGGAACGGCTCATCAAGATCTGCAGCCGCATCGATCGAGGAGGTGAGATGCTGGATATGGAGATTCTGCGATTTTTGGTGAGGAAACTTGTTGAATGGTAGCAGCCTCCCTGCATGTACATACCTAGCTTCTTTTGTTTCATGGATGTGGACAAGCCTAGATAGATCTATCATCATCATCATTTTCCCAGAGATGCCTCTTTCATCGCGATGTGCGCGGCTGATTATCCTGCCAAAATTGTCGGCCATACGGTCCTCGTACAAGACGTCGTATGCTTACCTATGGTTCCTGTTGTTGGTAACTTCAGGTATCGCGGTATAAAAGTCAAATGATGACAGGTGTAAATGTATGGAATACGGAACTAATTTCTAAAGGTTTGTGCTGTGGTTGCTTGTATTCGTCTTATTCACTGATACCTGTTATCATTTGACATTTATACCGCGGTACCTGACGTTCCCAACAGCTCCAAAGGCCGTTGTGGTGTCGCCATCGCTTCTGAAAGATGATGGCTTGGTTTGTGGATGGAGGAGCATTGACGCGACGCGACATTATGAGGCTATCTCTGACCTCGCATTATGTGCACGGATCGGGAGAAAGCGATCATCAACGTTCTGAGCAAGATGGAGCCTTTCAATGAGTGTCCCTTACACATTTGCCGCTGGCATGTCAACTTAACGTTTTTGCGAAGACGAAGGGATATTTTGGCCCTGCAAGCTTTCTCCCGATCCGTGCACAAGGGCCAGGAATAGCCTCATCATGTAGCAGCTGGCGCAATTGACACAGAGTCCATGCGTGGTGCTCTCGACCTCGTTGGATAAGAATACATCAGCAACCCAAAATGGTTTTCACGTGTTCGTAATGCCGCTGATGCTCAGAAGAGGCATTTTGAACTTGTTGGTCTTGTACGTGCAGTCAAACTGCAGTACGTCCGGATGTTTCCTCAGAAGACCGATGCCGCTTCTTGGAGCGATGAAGAGGCATTGAATCCGGCCATCATCATCGGTGCAAGAGGCTGAGACAAAATATGGATTATCGCGAAGCTCATCAATGAGCCACTCAATCGAGAGGTTCGTCCCCCATGCCTAGCTCGATCGTGAGCTCGAAGGAAGTTTGCGATATCCTGGCCCCTCAAGTGCCAAGTATCACGAACTTTTGTCTGTCGGAGGCCTGCAAAGATCCGAAAGATCTCCACGCGAGAGTTCCACTGAGTGAGAATGAAATCTGCATGCCTTCTCACAATCTTTCATAGGTCGGCGGCAGACGATCCAAACTTATCCGAGTCGTGGGAATGTTCCCTCGCACCCGCATTTGGTGAGGGCGTAATCAATCAGCGGTTTTGATCATCACGGGCAATTAGAAGTCGAAAAGGGCATGACTCTTTGCGCATTTTCGTGCGCCTCTTCTTCGAGGGGTGCGTGCCGGGATCGTGAGGGGTGTATTTGAATGCCTTCGAGCAGCGTGAACGAACAGAGCTTACAACATCCTCGGAACTTTTCGTCCGCGGCTGGATTGCGAGGCTGTAGCCTTGAATTCAAGCTAGCTGCCGGGCTGATTCGATCGCGTCTTCGTAAGACTCAAATGTTTACAATAGCTCAAAAACAGATTGAGAGGTTCTGAGGTTCTGCAATCGAAGTTGGAGTTGTGAAGCAAGAAGATTTGGGAGTGAGGGGTCGGGCGTTGGCAGTTGCTAACTTGGTACGTCCTATTATAAATTAGGTAGGTCCCTATGTACCGGGTAAGTACCTATGTACATATGTACACATCATGTACTAGGTAGGTACCTAATGTATGTACAACATACCTCCTTTCCATTTTTACGGAGTACGCCCCCACTGTATTTACCTCTCTACCGGGCCGTACCGGGCCTTGTATCAAGGTAAATTTACCTAGGTACATACAGGTACGCGCCAATTGTAAGCTTATTACTGTAACTTTTTTTTCAAGATCCACGCTCTTGTTGTTAGCCGTGACAAGTTTTTCATCCACGCTCTTGCAGACATCGTAGGTAGCGCCGACAACATCGCCGCCATCTTGCATCGAGGAGAACCAGGCCGCAGATTCAGTAGTCACCAAGGCCACAGGCAGATGATCAATCAGCATGTGTCAAGCCCAGAAAGCCGTCCAGGAATCGATCTCCCCCCTTACCCCCGAGATGAACCCTACGCCAATGCAGGGTCGTGAAATACACAAAAGATCTTTGTCCATCACGCTGAACAGCCTGCCGAATGGCAAGAAAACGAAACAAACACCGGCTTCGGTCCCCGCCAGATGCTCCTCTCTCAGTCGGCTCTCGCTCCAAGGTTTGCCGGTGGAATTGCTCGAGATCATCTTCTTGTACATATCTAGGTACCTATGGCCCAGCCAGCCAGGGCAATGAAGAGCATCCGTGACAGGTGCTGGGCACTTTGTACTCAGCGGTAGGCACCTGGCTCCATACGTCGGCACCTGGTACCCAGGCACGTGAAGACAGCCAAATAGACAGAGTGGAAGTCGCCAATCGCCATATACCAGGCACCTGCCTAGTGCGTACATACTTAGGTAGGTAAGAAGGAAGGTACCTGGGCTAATATGTAAAAGTACGCGCCGTAACTTAATAAGGACCCAAAGTGTTTGACTTGTTCCCAGCGAACCTGCTGACTTCACTCACCAAAACTTGGAAGTCACGGATCAGGCTTGGCTGTCCAATGTCCCAGGTGACAGGTTCGTGTCCGTCCGCGTGTATATCTCATCTGTGTACCTGCCATGTTCGTGCTGAGTCCTGACATCGTAGCTTCAACAACATCGCCGTCATCTCTCATCGAGGAGTTCAGTAGTCAGCAGACCCCAGGCGGATTGTGAATAAGCATGGAGTGGCAAGCTTAGAAAGCCATCCAGGAAAAGAACTCCTCTCTACCCCCCGAGATGAGCCATACGCCAAGTCAGAGTCGGGAAACACATGGAAAGTCTTTGCCCATCACGCCGAATTGCAATGACACGAAACAAACACCGGCTTCGGTGCCCGCGAGGTGCCCCTCGCGCAGTCGGCCCTCGCTCCAAAATCTGCCGTCGGAATTGCTCGAGAGCATTTTGTTGTACTCGATGAATCTGGCTCTCCCTCGCTCCAGTCCTTTGTTGGGCGCCAAACTTTCAGGGAAAGCTACGCTTGTTCGGGTGTTCATGACGCCATTCCACGATATCTGGGATGCAAGGCTCGACAAGTATCGTCCTGAGCGGAAGAGGTACTGGGGGTCCAATGACAAAAATGAGGTCAAGGAAGAAGCCTCTCTCCAGGTAAAGTCTATTGCATATAGCGCATTCTATGGCGAGAAAATGGTCCGCTCGCTTTCTCCTCCATTTTCTGACAAGGCTCCCAGTTTGCTTTACTAGCAATGCCCTGGGCGGACATTGATCTTATCCTCGACGCGCAGCAGGCCTGGGCAAACAAATATGCTCGAGGTAGATCTTTAGACCACAGCCATGACTGGGGCGGCCTATCCAAGGAGGGTACGTCCTATGCCCCTCAAAGTTACCAGCAGCATGTTCACCAGCATTCTCTGGGAGAGGTGACGTTCGATGCTCGCGCTTGTTTCGAGGCCGACTACGATAGAGCTCTCGCATGTCGAATTTCGCCAGATATCTTCTCGTTTGCCACGCTATTTGAAATGCCAGACCTTACTCCTCCTGTGGCGCCCGTGAATCTCATCACTGGGCCGTGGAACAAAGAGAAGAAACGTCGTCTATTCTGGCTCAGTCGTGCAAAACTTTTATATGACATGAAACTGGGCCCTTTACTCCCTGGCCCACGTACCGTGCAAGTGAAACTTGCCTGTCTTGACGCTGCGGTGATTTCTGCTGAGAAACTGGATCCTCTCATCATAAATTGCCTTATAGGCTGTTGGCTCTTCGAAGACTTACCGCAAGATGCCCGGCACGAACGGCTTGTCAAGCTATGCAACCGCATCGATCGAGGAGGTGAGATGCTGGACATGCAGATTCTACGATTTGTAGTGAGGGGACTGGATTACTACAAGGAGTTTATGGAGTATTAGTGATTACTTCTCAATGTAGTAGGGGTCAGGGACTGACAGCAAAAAATCTGGAATTGGCTGTTAAGAGGGCCTTGCCGTTTCAGGGCTATGCAAGGCAGGTATCCGAATTACCTATGACCCGGGGTCCCGGCCAACCAGGGCAATAACGAGCATTCATAACAGCCGCTGGGCGCTTGAAGCTGAGCCGTCGCCGCAACCCCATGACAAAAAGAGTCAAAGACCTTACAGCGCCACATTGGGCCCGTTCTTGGCCGAGACACGCAATAACTTCACTTATACGAATGAGACCAACTCACATGCTAGAGATACGCAATTGAGTGCATCCTGTATATGTAGTTTCAATAAAATAGTTAATTGACCGAGTCAGGACTGAGTGTATGTGAGGATCGGATATCCTGCCGACCCAACCAAAAAGTCAGAACACTGAGCTGGTAGGAACCGGCTTACCTAGTGGAGGATATGTAGGTATTATGTACAGCGCATCGGGCAGAGCTGCAACAGAGTAGCCGTCACAGTGTATCACCTGCCGAAGTCTACCACCGCCTGAAGTCGGCTAGGCATGCCGCATGCCGTGGATATCATGGATGAGCCTATTAACAAGCTCTATTCCAATCTCCTCTCACATATCCATCGCAATCTATTTGAGGTAGGTAGGTGCCTTACAACAGTTTTGGGACTTCATCATATATGCCATTTCAGGCTGCCAGGTGCCTTTCTCAATGAATACGCTTTTTCAGTCAAGACCACAAGTTTTCGATGATGTAAAGGTCAGAGCTATGCGTCGGCCAACCCACACTGCACAGGTGACAGGAACCACCCCTGCCTCACTTCTCGAGGCAATTCATCAATATTCCAATCTCCAGATATGTCAACGAGCTCATTCTCGTGCATAAAGACTGCGTCGTCATTGATTATGTTGGAATCGCTGCCCTCAACGGCACTAACGCACACGCAGCCCGCGGACAACTGTACGTGGCTACTTGTGCGTGGCTATTTGTCATCACTCCCTCACATTTTCTTTGTGGGATGTTGTCATTGCTTGTTGAGACACTTTCTGTGATCGAGGGATGCTTTCTGTGGAGTTGTCGTGTTAGTCTGCATTTGTATGGTTCTCTTGCTGTCATT
>SRPX01000727.1:0-10432 GCA_018360215.1 Claviceps spartinae
CACCCGCCCCACGCGACGCGATAGCCGCGTAAGATACTTTGCCCCCAGGACCGTCGCGGTTCGGGGGGATGGTGCCCTGAGAGGTCATCTGGGGGGCCATAGAGGGCATTGCAATTGACTCCTGAACCCGGTGACGAAGTCATCTAGGTTGCGCCCTAGCTTCGTAAGGACCTCCTTCTTCACTTGGAAGCTTCTGTTGAGGTCATCAAGTTGTTTGCCCAAGTATGTCTGGGCTGTCATGTCTTCTCCAGCTACCTTCCCTGGAAGCTGAGTAGAAACAGGGGCCGCATTTGCGGCCCTCTGGCTCTTACTGCGCTGGAGGATGAAGGGGGACGTAGGCTCCGTATCGCGAGAGTACTGAGCTGCGCCATCCGTATCCCTGGGGCGCGCAGGAGTCGAAGGTGTCGCCATCGCTGCCAGTTCGAGAACCAGCAACGTGGCGATAAACGTTTGGTGTTTTGACGGGTGAATCAGATTTTTGCGAGAACTCTTACGAATTGTATGACGCGATCGCCTGTGCACTAACAGCAGCTAGGCACGGGCGAAAAATGCAGGGGAAGGTTTTGTCCTTACATACCTAGGTACTCCGTACAGGAGAAGGGGAGAAGGGGAAGGGACAGGATGGGAAAAGGCCCCACGCAACGCACGCAGGGCAAAGATGCCGAATCCCGACCCCGTTCCCCCAAGGAAACCAAGCAAACCATAGGAACGGACCAAGCTTCTTTTTTTCTTTTTCCTTTTCCGGTTTCCGATTAACGGTTTGTGATCCGATTGCTTACATGCGGAGTTACTTGCCGCCGTTTTGTCGCAGAAGAAATGACCAATTATACGTACGTATATACTCCGTATGTGTACGTATGTACGGAGTATGTATGTACATACATGTACGAACCCACGTGCCGTCGGGTTCTTTCTCATCTCATCTCTGAGGTCACATACCTACACCGCGTCCCCGACACATACTCCGTAGATACAGCCGTCTTGTCTTGTCTTGCCACCTTGGAAGGGTAAGTAAAAATCGAATGTACTCCGAACGATTGATGAATCGGACACAAGAAGCTGTTTATGTGCTACTCCCCATGCACATACACTTGTCTGCGTTGTGCAGCGTAGTGGCTTCCTACTGGCATTCCTCATCGCGAGCATAACTGTTCTTGTTCTTCTTCTTTAACTTGTCTACTGCTGTCGGGGTATCCCTTGCGATATTATGTGCCCAAAACTGCGCAACCATAATCCAGATGTGGCAGCCAGTATCCAATTCCCGAAAAGAGACGGGCATGATGATAAATGCAAACAACATGAAACACGCAAAATACAAAAATACAACGACAAGAATAAGCAAACAAAGAGAATGCAAGAAACGCCACCCCCTTATTCGCCATGAAGAGTGATGCACTCCAACCCTCCGTTCTAATCAGTTTTTGACCATCGCGAGACCCCCCACCCCCCTTCCGCCGCATTATACGTACACATCACATGCAGGAGAAGCCTGCCTCTCAGTCCCAGCCGTCCCACAATGTCCAGCCCGCCGGACTCTGTCCTGATCCCCCTGACGGCATGCTATTGGAATTTGAGTACCCGTATACCGGCTGCCCATGCATGTAGGCGTCCGATGCATACTGCTGATCCATGGCCATTGCGCGCAACTTATCCTTTGTTATGCCCGACGATCGCAGGCACATGTCCAAGACGGCATAGAGATTTCGCGTCATGTCTTGAATCTTGGGCTCTGGGTTCTTAACGCTCTCAAGAACCGCTGCCACGCACAAGATATCCTTGGTGTCGCTCCCACTCATGAATTTGATGAGAAGATCCAAACTTTCCTGCACAGTAGAAATCAACCGCAGCGGTGACCATGGAATCACGCTTTCGCCAGAGTAAAGTGATAGCTCATCACTTGTTTCCGCCATCATGTGAGGAGGTGGCCCCCCTCCTCCCCCCGAATGGCCAAGCACCAGCGACTCCGAGTTTTGCCGCACCGCAGCTTGGATGTAGTAACATATGCTGAGCGACGAGTAGATGATGTCCGGCTTCAGAATTTGATGATACATTTCCGCTACTTCGTGGAACTGTGTCAACGATGGATCCAATTCGTCGAGGTACTTCAATATCACCACCGATGACTTCAAAAACGATCTTGAAATCTCCGCAGGCACGTCGGCAGCCCCCAACGCCAGAGGTCGGTAGAGGGCCAGCAGCGGCCGTCGCACGTGCATGTCCAAAATCACTCGGCTCCGCCACTGCTTGCTTTTCTGGGCCGCGCTGTAGGATCCTTGACGTGGGTATATATAATTAATGTCGTCGAGGAAACGCTCCAGCTTGGTTCCCACATCCAGCACCTCGGAATAGTCGCGTAGAGAATCAATCCGATTGACCAGTGGCGCCACTCGCATCCGAGCAGCGAGTGTAATGGCTGCATACACTTGCATCTGATTATCCGTCAACTGATCAATGGGTCGCGTGGGTGGAAGCTCAGACATGTGCAGATATATCTCCGAGTCGTTCAAATTTCGAGGCGGTTTGCAAGTAAAGTCGCCGTCTCGGAGCAGCGAAGGCATGTTGCAGGCAATTGACATGTGCAAGTCCATGTCGGCCATGGTGAACCACAATCTTCGCCGCATCTCGCCCCAAAAGACTGGGATCCGAGGCTCAGATTCGGCGGGATCTCGGTGCATGCCCATGCTCATTGCCAGTCTCAGCACATAGCCCAGTTTATTCCAGGAATCTTGCAGCCGAGGGGTGATCATCCTCGATGCATGAATCAGTAGGATCTGGACCTGAACTGTGCTAATGTCGGCCAGCTGCTTTCCTTTGAGACTATCTAACCAACTCTGAATGAGCGCACAGGCTGTGGGAATATGGACTCCGTCGCTTCGCTCGTGTCCCATGCCCCTCGACTTTGTCTCAAATCGAGAGGCTACGGATAGAACACAGAGCAACTGGGGAAGAAACCAATCCGACTGCAAGTTTCCATCCCAGTACATGTTGTATGCATCATAAAAGGTCCTCGCGTGCAGGATTCTGTAAATTGACTCCGACGTGTCAAAATACATGGTGACCAGACGATCGCAAATTTCTTTCTTTGGAAGAATGTCTCTCATGCGCTTTTGTACCGGCATCATGGAATCCACAAATACTGTAATCGGCTTCATCGCTAGATGTAACTCGTCTTGGCGGTGTTTGTGCAGCAGTCCAAAACTACGCAGCAGATCGTCGACAGCGTTTCTCTGACGTTGTCCGGTTAAGAATGCTCGGGCCTCGGGAAACTAAAGGGGGGCAGGGAGAGGAGATGTGAGTTAGTTGCTCAAGTCTTTTCAAGTATGGGGGGATGGGTGCTTGCCCAGGTGTGTCTACATACCACGTTTAGCATCACTCGAGGACTGTGTTGGCCAAAGAAGCGCGTAACCATGCCATTCCGTTTGACAGAAAGTCCTCGTACAGTACCATCAGCTGCGTACAAGATTCTGCCTCCACTAGTATCGGTTGGAGCAGGGCTGCGGCCTTGCATATGCCTCTCTAGCCTATCCATACGCAACGTCAATTCTTCCAGGACAGGCAAGCCTGGTGATTCGCCGTTCTTCGCCGGCGTTGCCGCGGCGTCACTATTCAGCGCGTTGGCCGCATTGGCCGTCACTGGAGGGCAGATACGTTTGTTATGCCTGTTGACATCGGCCGGTTCCGTATCCGAGGCATCGGAAAGGTTTGCTGGGTCATGGTCGGCGGCATATCGGCATACGCGGTTCGACTTCTGGCATTGGGAGCATGACAGCTGACGATCACACTTCAATTTCCTCTTTCGGCACTCAGTGCACGATTTAACCGGTCTTGGGCGCTTCACGCTCCTCTGTTGCATCTGCAATGAATGTTGGTGGTGGTGGTGATGCTGCTGTTGCTGCTGTTGCTGCTGTTGCTGCTGCTGCTGCTGCTGCTGCTGCTGCTGACTCAGGCCGAGGGGCTGGCGAGACATTCCATGAGGAGAAGAGACATGGACGATATGTTGTGGAGGTGGTGTCCGGACATGAGCAGCGTTGTTCTCAAAGGAGCTTGCAACCGAGCCGGTCGAAGATTTATTGGCGTTGATAGACGCCGAAGCGGCAGCGGCCGCCGCCGCTGCATCCACTGACAATGGGAACCCATGCATGGCGGTTGACATGATTCCCGTGCGTTCGCAAGACATGTGTCTTGCATGCGACGAACACAGTAGCTCAATAACCCGGTCGATGATTCTGTGCTAGCCAGTCACTCAACTGGAGGGTGCGACAAGAGCCAAGTCGGGAACAAGTCGCCAAAGCACGGGTCATTGTAATCCAGATGGCACCTCAGCAACGAAGTTGGGCGCAACGAGCGCGGGAGGGGTAACAGTGGGAAAAAAGGGGGAGGAAGCAAGATATTGGATGAGCAACCGAAGTAGGAAAAGTAAAGTTTGAGATCTCGAGATTGTCGAGCGGCGCAATTGGGACAAACCCCGGCGAAGAAGCAGCAGCCCGGCTGCGCCGCAACCACAATCGGCGCGATTGATAGTGATCCGCCTGTCGCTGTTCCAGTTCTTCAATGACGGCTGTCGCGCCGATTGGAGTTCTTTTCTTGCTACAGCAGATCAATCTCGGTAGTGCGAAGTAGCAACAGAATCGCTCAAGCTCATTAAGGCGGCCTGCTGTCGAATTAGGCTCCTGCGACTGGTCAGACGTCACAAACGGCGGTGAATGTCAAGGTCGGAGGAAGCTTACAATGTTCGTCGGATACGCAACGGGTTATCGCAGGCTTGTGTACAACGTACGTGGGTAGAAGGTGTATGGACAGGCGGACTGGAACAGTTCTTGGCTCGTCTTGTCGTACGAGCTTCCAAAGTCTAGCAAGTCGACACGCAGACAAATAGACAGACGAAGAGCGAAAGACGGCGACTCGGGAAATCATGAGGGTGGGTCGGCCGACGGAGTTGTTCGTTAGGTACTACTCTGAGTTGGTTCTTTTCTGGGTCGACCCGGGTCGGCCCAACCTGAAAGGCTCTCGACTGGCTGAATGCAAGCGATGTGAATAGGTAGGTATAGAAGAAGGACTAGAGCAGCCCCGTCGGCCGAGAGATTTGCGAGGACCCAGCTTCGTGGAACACACACAGCTTAGGTAGGTAACAAGCATTCGTCGAGTGGCAGAAGCTTAGATCGGCGGGCAGAAGGGTTGAGGGCGGAAACGAGGCCGAAACAGAGATAGCGGCAACAAGTTTGTACCCAGTCTGATGTGCTCCGGATGCGAACCAAATGCGCTCCAGCCTCCAGTCGCGTGTATCATAATAGAGTGCAGCTCGTGCAGCTTATTATGCTGCTTGTGTCGACTCCAAAGTTCACGGAGTAGGTACTGGTCATAAAGGCAGGGGTGTGCAAAGTCCGAAGTCATACAGAGTACAGGTGACAATGGCTTTCCCTTTTGACAAATTCGACCAATGTGCTTGTACGCCTCGCCGGCCGCTCGTGCTCTGTAGCAGCCTGGGCAGCACACAATCGAAAAGGCACGGACATGTCCAGTAGCCTGTAGAGTATCATCAGCAAGGCAGTCCATCTGCACTCCTGAGTCCTGAGTCCTGACTGTTTGAGTACTCCGTAAGCAGGATGAACCTTCAGGCGTTGGAAAAGGGACGGGGCTGTATTGATTCGCCCATCGTCGCTTCTGGCCGCCTCAACCTCCATCCTGCCTTGTCTCAGACTCTCAGACCAAGCTAACGACTAGGAGGCCAGCTAGGTACTTACCGAGTACCAGCGTCTACTAGTCATGGCCGGCCGGGTGTGGGGCTTGCAAGTTGCTGGGTTCATGACGCTCGTCTTTGCGCCAACCGCCACGCCATCGATGTCGGGGTCCATGATCAATCAAGTCTGGATTCCGATCACGGAATCACAGCTTGACGTACCGCGCAACGGACAGCAACGCGTGATCAATGCACTGGCCCCATTCTCCGCCTTGTGAAATTTGTTTTTTTCTTGTTATTGGGCTACTGTACTCTGGAGTCTGTACGGCTGGCCAGACTACATACACCGCTCCTGCATTTTTAGATCGCGTGCGTTGTCTTTGCTCCAAGTGGACCAAGAACGACGATCGGGTTCTGAAGATATATTTGGAAATCCGGACGTTCTACCAATCAGATGTGAATTGGCAAGCAAAGGATTCCTCGTCTGGCTGTGGCCAGCTCTGTTCGGCTGGGAGTGGCGCAATTGCATTGAGGGAGGGAACCCCAGAATGGAAGAGGAGCTAATAAGCAAACCACCAGTGTGTGTTGATCAAAGACAAGTCGTCGTGCTTCGTACAGAGGGTGCCCTTGTCGTCGGCATTCGATCATGGAGCATGCAGCACGTGCTGTTACGTGGAGCTTTGCATGAAATGTCTGATCAGTGATCGTTGTTACTTTTTTAATGCGAGTCTCGCCATTGCGGGAACATGCTTCCTTCACCTCGCTGCCTGTGAATAGCCCCCTGGCCAGGGCCAGGAAAGCCTGGGGCTGCATTAGGCTCTCACAAGCTCACGGAATACGCCATTGCAGCTTCTCCTCGTCCACCTCAGGCTCCAACTTCCCGCCATATTCGGAGGTACATAGTTTCTTTTGTGCCCTCCTCATGCGGCAAAGCCGGTGCGTGTAGATGGATACATATGGCTGACATCAGGCTGTCGGGCGAGGGACCATTCGACACTAACAAGTCTGTCTGCCTTCCTTCCGAAGATAAGAAAGTTAAAAGGTCGGTAATTGTCTGCTTGCTGTCTGGTGGGGATCAAGTTGTTGGAACTTGAAACGCTGCGCTTGGCTCGGGCAAGATCTAATAAAACGCCACGATCATACGGAGTATGTATGTATGTGATAAAACCACGGGCAGGGAGAGACACGACCCGGCGTCCGACACCAGCGCTTCGGCCGAATCGGGTTGGGGGTCGACCCCTGCTTCGATGCGCACTCGGCGCTGCAGATCGAAAGGTAGGTACATAGCAGCATCAAAGTAGGCGGTGGACGGCCTCCTCTGTTGCAGTCAGTGAGTGTGTGGCACCATAATGAGGTCCTCTGGAGATGATGATCTGGAATACTTCGAAGGAGTATGTAATTCAAAAGTTTTAGCCAGTGTTCGCTCGTACATGTATTCCGTAGGTACCTACACTCTTCTCGGTTGACATACGTGGGGAAGCCTGAATGCATGATTCGTCAGAAAGCCGGAGTTGGGCGACATATGAGGATAAAGTCATACCGCCTGTGCCGGCAGACAACCATGAGGAGGGGAACATGATATCAAGAGCTTGCTTGACATACTCCGTATGTGTTCCGGTTGCTGCTCCAAGGGCATCCTTGCCAAGTGCAGGACGGCTCGATCGCCTCCTTCGCTGGGCCCTTTACATACGGAGTACATAGGTACATAGCTCCGTTGCCCTCAGTACTCCGTAGGCGTAATAGGACTACATACCAGGTTCCTACCTTATTATATGTAACTTACAAGTGCCCGCCAACTGGCAACAATCCAGGAAGGAGCGAGCGGGCTGCATGACCAGGTAGGTAGATATATAACATATAGTACATACTCCGTACTCCGTGCATGCACCGGCGATTACTCCGTAAACCCATAACAGGTATGTACGGAGTTCACTGACAGGTACCTACCTAGGTATGTGCGTGACCCCGTCTCTGTACTCCATAAGTAATTAGGAGTCAGAAGGTATTATACGGCCAGCTGTCTCCCTCTTCTACAGAACATTTACACCTCTCCTCACCTGTCAGTATCGTGGGCCATACCGAGCACACATGCTACAATCGAACTCAACCAGACCGAAAGCTGAGCGATTCTAGGTAGTCAGGTGCCGTGTGCTTGTCGTTTTTGCGCATCAGGGGATCGGACGACGTACGCGTTTCAGTATCGTCAACAGCAGGGAATTCGGGACATCATGACCGCTGCGAGTCACACACCAGCAGACAAGCCATCCTTGTATCTAGCACTAATACGAATAGTCCATTATCTGCGGGTGCCTCTCTCCCCTTCTTCACCAAGCTGTCGCCGCTTGATCTACTACTACATTATACGTATAAAGACTCCACGAGACGCAGTTTGTCGTGGAGCTGTGCAATGAGCAGTTGATGTGGCACTTTTAGCCTCCGACGATCGAGCATCCCCCAGGAGCTGCCCGAACACATTTGGGCCTCGACTCATGCATGGGTGCATCACTGCATATATGTATGTATAAGTCCACACAGACGTTTTGTCTTCATCTTACGCATCACAATCGCACAAAAGACGAGGTGCTTGCGGTTGCCTGAAAAATGACTTGAACGTGCCGAGCGGTAGCTTCCATGATGTCAGCATCAGCGAAGACGATTCAACACAGATTCCTGCTACGTTTCGCCGCTATGTCAGTTTTCCGCAATCGCCTGTTCCGAGGCCTCTGTTCGCGTACAATTTTCGTGGACCCTGGCATCTATTAGGTCCCTGGCTATAATATTTTGAAGATTGGGGTTGGCAGGATTCGAGAAGGAGTTGTGTCGGCTGCCAACCAACAACACAGTATGTACCTCCTCCGTACGGAGTACCTATGACTGGATCGGAGAGGGCATTCAGACCCAGCTTGCTCAGTTCATCAAAAGTGGCAGGTCAGGACAGTCCAGACATTTTTCTTCTTCCTGGCCCAAAAGAAAAGGAATACATATGTCGCAGGGTATATAGATAATAGGGGTGTTTACCGCACATCAGAGTGGCCAGACGGCTACGCCCATTCTTTTGTGCGATAACATATGTACATACGGAGCAGGCATCTCTACTTCGGGTCGGCTGCCAAGACTCGGGTGCGAACCGGTACCCATGACAGCGGCACTACACCGTGAGACGTGTCCTGCATGCGCACGGTCACCCACATACGTACCTGGTCGTGGACTCATGGTCGCGTGTCCAGTCGCTTGCAGTGGATGACTAGAAGAGGCAGTCGCCGACGATCTACGTGGAGAGGGAGCCAAGATCGTTCTCGGCGCGGAGCTTCGAGGTGGTTGTGCGTAAGGATAAACGGGTTCGAATGGCCGACCGGAGCATCGAGGCGTGACCCGACGAGGCGAGACCCATGTTTCTGATGGACCCATGATGAGCACATCGACATGGGCACGGGATTGTCAGGGCCTGGTACGGTGTCATACCAAAAACCTCTACATACTTGTCCCGGGCATCTCACGAATAATACGGAGTTGAGATGGCAGTTCTGATGATGCCCTGGCGTACACAAGTTCACAACGCGTCTTCAGGATGCCCCGCTTAATAACGCGTTTACACGAACTCCGACTCGGCCGCAACTGCAACTTGCAAGACCAGGTGATACAACCACGTGTTGACAAGCATTTCGGTTCCAGCAGAAACATAATTATAAGGGACGCTGCGAGCGCGCAATAAGCATACATACCACCTTGTACCTATGTAAGCAGCAGGAAAGTTGCAGGCATTCATGTACCATATGCGTCCATGGGTGACCACTGACAGGTGCATACGGAGTATGGAGTAGGCAATTTCGACAATCCGTGTCTCTCGAGATCCTGTCACCAACCGGCACGCTGCACGCATGCACGCCATGTTGCATACACAAATGAGCACAGGAGCCTTGGAAGCTAGGTATGTAGCCAGTCCTGTGTTTACAGCCTTGTCTGCCGCAGTGGTCGATATCAAACACGGAACCATCTCATGCCAGTCTACGGAGTACCTACTCAACCCCCTTGTCGTTTCTTAAGGGCAACTCTAAAAAAAGGCTCTCGACATGACGATGCGTTGTTGCGAGAACGTAAAATTCATAGGACTTCGTACTCACCGACACTCGCCCCTGTTTTGAGAGCTTTGAGTCTTGACTCTTTGAAAGGTTTGCAGGTCCAATGCCTCATCCCGGCTGGTCACGATTTGAAGTCGCATCTTCTACGGAGTAGGTCATCTTCCATCCCGTCGACCGGCCATACGGAATGCCGACAAAAACGCCAATCTTGGTCCCATTAAATGATCGGAACCCATCATTATCTTCATCACAAGCTCGGCATCCTTCGTGACGCAGCCCGGAACCTCGGATGTGGAACCTGGAACTTTGCGCTCGAGTCTCGACTGGCATTCTCTTTATTCTGTAGCCACTTTGGACTCAGAAGCCGTTTGTTGCTTTTCGCATCGTACAGGGAGTCTTAAATCAGAAGCAATCGGATGCTGCCGGCACTCGCACTCTGGCAGTACTAAATTAGGCATGATTGGTCACCGCTCGATCTTAACCTCGGGAGCGAACTCCGGAAACACGACGTGATGGACATTCAACCAGGGTCGCGCAAGTTCCCGTTCTCCTTATCTGCAAGTATGTGCATACATACCTACTCTCTGTAACTGTTCTTTTTGTTCTTGTTCTGTTTTTTTTTTTTTTTTTTTTTTTTTTTTTTTTTTTTTTTTTGGGTTTTTTTTTGGCGTTTTCG
>SRPX01000728.1:0-10429 GCA_018360215.1 Claviceps spartinae
ACCGAGCTCTTTCACACAGCCAAAGTCGTGATGAATTGCCTCGAGAAGCCAGGGTAGGTGTATGAGTGAAGTTATTATGTACGTGCGATGGCCAAGAGTGGGAGGAAGTGCCTTTGAAGTGAAGTACAGACTGTACAGTTACAAATGATTTCGTTGGTAAAATACTTCCACGTCCAAATCGGATAAGGCGTTGAGGTAAATTCTCAAATCCTTGAGGCGTATTCTCATACTCCCTAACGATACCTGTCTGAGGCTGTACCTACATTAACTTCCACTAAGGTTATGTTACCGCTCGGTGTACGACACCCGAATCCCGATGCGTGGGCCGGCCGGTCGGGGCCGAGGTAAATACATACGTAATGTGTCTCGGCCCGGCTACGGCCCCAGGTACATATGTATATTTATACATAGAAAACTTTGCGCTCCGGGGCTGAGGGACCTCGCGTTGCTGTGCGATGGACGGCCGGAGCGATAGGTATGAACACGCAGATCTGGCGTTCCACTGGTAATTTGAGTAGATACCTATGTATCTCTGCTTGAATCTAGGTATGCCGTCCGACTGATGGGCCATGGCTACGGACGTCAAAACGAAAGAGTATCGAAGAGTGTCGGACGAAAGTCGGAAGTCTGCATCATCGACAGGAATGCGGACAAGAACCCTAAAGCGCCCTGTATTATAGGCATCTCTTTGACGTCTTAGAGCTCGCCTGGCCCTCACGTCACGCGCTCCACACCACCCCGTGGCTTGGAGTGACATGGAGAGTGAACCAAGCAAAAAATCTCTCTCGCTTCTTTCGCGACATTCTCTGCTTGATGGAGCTGCGACTCAGAGGGTGATTTGGGAAATCTCGAACACGGAGCCCAAAGCGACGGAAATCGATCTTATGAAGTGGGTGGAAAAGCTGGAGGGGAGGGCAGAGGGGCAACGAATTGAGCAAATTGATTTTTGATGGAGGTGAATACTTGGCCCGTGAGTCTTGAGCAGTGACAACATAGGAGCTAGGCGCCGCAATCGGGGAATAAGAGATCACTCTGATTCACTCTGTCGAAGGCCATTATGTATATAAAAGCGCAGGCTTCCTAAGAACTCAGAGAGAAACGGTAAACCAGAAATTCCCAGAGATTTTTTAGAGAGCCAAAGTCTATTATCGTTGTTTTGGTACCTTCTCATCAAGTTCCAAGCCCCCCAATTGAGGCCCTTGTTACAGTTCGAAAAGGAGCTCGTCAATAAGATTATTGACAGCATGCTTCGCCGTTTTGACTCTCCAGGTGGTGATAAACTCGACGAGTGGTATGTCCGGTATTGATTGGTTCATTTAACTCCGTCGCTCAATTCCTACACTCTGTGCTCAATTGAATACCCCTAGCATTTGGGTTGGCCTGGATACGTATAAGTTCAGATACTGCGCGGTGGTTCAAAGAGTCCGATGTTGTAATTTGCGTCTTTAGGGTAGGGCGTTGACCAATACACATAGGGATCTCCTCAGTTCTGACAAATGTAGTACAGCCAATTTCTCGTACAGATTTACGTGTACATCAGGCTCACGGGCCACGGCACCGTCGGCACGTTCATGAGATTGCGGTATTTACTTCGCGACGACGTGAATCATCTCATGTACACACGTTCTTCCTGGCCTGGCTTGATGGCCACGTCTCAAAAGTGAACGAAGAGATCGGTGGTGGGCTCAGAGATAGCAAGAGCAGATACTGAGGCCTAAGGGATTTGTTAGCTGTCCTTGCTCCTCCTACTAACCTCCTAGAGGTGTATGTGTGCGCACGTGACTTTTGCCCTGTTACCTCTAAGTGCCCATATCTGACACGTCCAGGTCCTCCGTCAGGAGCGTCTCGCAGCTACCTTCAAAGTTCAGACGTAGAGAGTATAAATCTCCACTGTGATACCTACATATCAGTCGGACTGTCGAAAAGTTCCGGAGAAAGGCAATCGAGAAAGGCACAGGAGGGGGGAGGAGGAGGAGGCTGGAGCCTCTCCGGACTTCGAAAGGTTGAGATATGTAGCGCTTGCAGCCTTGCAGGCGAAACAAGAGCCTACAGGAGGTAGGTAGGTAGGTCTGTTGTGTTGTGTTTCCACAAAAGAAAGTGAAAGAAACATGGAAGAAGAAGAGGGAAATATGTAGAGGGCGGTCGACAGTGTACACCCTACGCGATCGAGAAACAAGTCCGGGACGAGTCCCTTGTCTGGGACCACATATTGACCCTCTTTTCCCGCGCCAGCTACAAAATCATCTCGGTACGGCCTAGGTAAAGGCCCTTGTCTCATTACCGCATGTACCAGACACAGAATTTGCCTCTCGGCCTTCATTCCCAACATCTCTTGGCCCAAGTTCCAACTGTCCCTGCCGCTCTTGGCTAGACCGCTTGAATTTATCTACACGCACATTATCATAACCTACCTAACATACTTACTTGCTAGGTAGGAGTCTCCCAACGGGGCCGACCAGAATCAGCTTCTTATTATCCGCCGGCTTCTCCTCTCTCCCTTTGCTGATCACTTTCTCACAAAGTAACTCATCCTTGTTTGACAGTATTTTCGGGGCCAGCTTTGGAACACTTTTCGGGCCTGCGTTCTCGGCCATGGCGCAGGACTCTAATTCTAACAGCGACAACGACAACGATAACCTCAAGCCCAACTCCAATTCCAACTCTAACTCCAACTTCAGCGCCAGCCCTGGTGCTGGCGCTGGCACGACAAGCGAGCCGACACAAAAATCGAAGAAGCGTGTCGTTTGGCTCTCGAGCAGCCAGAGTTACGCGGTAGCGAAATCCGGCGAGCCGTCACCTTTGTTCGAAAAAGACGACTCCGATCCAGCTCTCGGTTCAACCTCACCATCAGTACTCCCAGCACTACCGGCGGCTTCGGCGAGTGGCACTACCAAAATTGAAAAGGTGCATGAAAAAGGGCAAGGCACAGGCGGTGACATCCAGCTTCAACCGCTGACTATTCAAAATCCCATCTTTTTGGAGCTAAACTCTCCAGATCGCCTGCCCACCCCCCCCGGAGCACCCGATGCGGGCGAGTTGAGACTGGCACTCAATAAGGTTCTGACAGAGGATGAGCGGAGGCGTCAAAGTCACCATCTGTCGCCTTCGACCACCCCTAGAACTCCCAGACCAGCCTTGAGGCGCAATACAAGTTACGATGTACCCGAGGAACGCGAGAGGGCAGATCAGGCCGAGAAACGAGCTACGGAGCGCCAACTTCGTTCCATGAATGACGCACGCCAACGAGCCGACCGTTTGGCCGTATCCGTGGGAAGCTACTCCGCCCATGGCTCGAGGCGGAACTCGGGGGACGAAGATGGATTCCACCGTCTGATGGACGATTCAGGTGACCACGACGACCATGGCACACAAGATGACGCCAACATTGCATCGCAGCAGCAGCATCATCCCCATTTCGAGAGTGATGGTGTAAGACGCCGTGCCCCTCATAGTCGCCGACATCGTTTTACCGAAGAACACGCCGTAGCGGAAAAACTGGTGCGGTCTCATATCAAGAGAGGTGGTCTCCACGCCCTGGACGGTGCCATCTCGCCTGGTTCGTCGGGCACAAATACACCCTTGTCTCAAATGGCCGACAGTGACAAATATGTCCCTCGACCATCCACGTTTCGAGGAGGCATCTTGTCCTCGCTCTTGAAGTTATATCAGGATGACAGACGAGCCTCCAACAATAACAGCGGGCAGACAACGCCTCTCTCGCCCTCCACTCCCGTCATGTCGCCTCGCGCTTCACCTCCAGCCTCGAGGCCCTCTTCTGCAGCTGGTGGCGGATCCAAATCACGGCTCAGTGGTGGCTTGTTTTCTAGTAATCGCGCGCGTCACTCAACGACATCACTGACTGAACTGGTCAAGTCGTCATCGATGCTCGCCGCGCCGGGATCTAGCGAGATATCTGAGACCTGGTCCGACTCCATTAAGAAGGAAAGTACGGAAAAATCACACAAGTCCAAGAAGGCTCAGATTCGAATCACAGTGCACATTGCTGGTATCATAGCCCGACACCGATACCTCCTCAAGCTATGTCGTGCTCTTATGATGTACGGCGCTCCGACACACCGATTAGAAGAGTACATGACCATGTCCTCACGAGTACTCGAGATCGAAGGTCAATTTCTCTACATCCCCGGCTGCATGATCATCAGCTTTGACGACAGCACGACCCATACCGCCGAGGTGAAGCTGGTTCGCGTATTGCAAGGGATCGATCTTGGGAAGCTCCGGGACGTTCACAACATATACAAGGATGTTGTTCATGACAAGCTTGGTGTTGAAGAAGCAGCACGGAGGCTTGATGTGGTACTAGACAGGAGTCGCAAGTTCCAGATCTGGTTTCTGGTCTTGATATACGGCCTCGCGTCGGCCTGCGTGGCTCCCTTTGCGTTTGAAGGGCGATTTATCGATTTGCCAATCGCCTTCATCCTGGGGTGCATTGTGGGTCTACTGCAGCTTGTGTTTGCCGCCAACAACGAGTTGTATGCGCACGTCTTCGAGGTCTCAGCTGCCGTCGTCACCTCCTTCTTGGCACGTGGATTTGGATCGATCAAAGATGGGCAGCTGTTCTGTTTCAGCACGTTAGCCCAGAGCAGTATTGCCCTGATTCTGCCCGGCTACATGGTTCTCTGCAGCTCACTCGAGCTCCAGAGTCACAACATAGTTGCTGGAAGCATGAGAATGGTCTACGCCATGATATACACATTATTTTTGGGATACGGCATTACCATTGGCGCATCATTATATGGCATGATGGACAGCAACGCGACGAGCGAGATACACTGCCAGAACCCTCTTTCTCGGGAGTGGTATTTCTTGTTCGTCCCCGGCTTTACGCTCTGCCTCTGCATCATCAATCAAGCGAAATGGAAGCAGACTCCCGTCATGCTGGCCATGGCCATAGCAGGCTTCTGCGTCAACAGTTACTGCACTTTGTATTTCTCGCGCAACAGCCAGATCCCCAACATGCTCGGTGCGCTCACCGTGGGCATCATGGCAAACCTCTACTCACGGTTGGGCGGACACGTACAAAACCTCTGGCTAGACTTTGTCGACTTTTGGACATGTAGAGTCCGGCCAAGGCTCTTGCTCTTCTCCAGAAAGCGTCGTTCCCAAGCCGATGAATGGCCCTTACCCTCCTCGTCAGACCCCGAAGTCAATGCTGTACCGCCGCCTTCTAAGGAAGGGCGCACACCCCGAAAAGTCGGATACAGCCTCGCAGCTGCGGCAATGCTTCCTGCGATTTTTGTCCAGGTGCCTTCAGGACTGGCAGCAACTGGCTCGCTGCTGGCTGGTATTACCACGGCCAACGAGCTCACCGGTAACAGGACTAGTCATGTCACTCCTAGCGCAGACACGTCTGGGAGACTTGACGGCACGGCCTTCAATGTCTTGTTCAGTGTCATCCAAGTTGCTATTGGCTTAAGTGTCGGGCTATTTATGAGCGCTCTGATTGTATATCCGCTTGGCAAACGGCGGAGTGGACTGTTTAGTTTCTGAGGGGGAGTACGGGAGAGCAAAGACAAAAGCAAAAGGTACGATTCATTATGGTTGCTGGGAACACACGTGGCTTCAATTTGATCGGCTGCCAACTGTTGTCATGATTTATTTCGTACATGCGGCGATTTCAAAAGCTTTGTCGCTCACAGTGGAGTTTTTTTATGCCTGGGTTTGGCTTGAATTAGAAAGGGAACTGGGATGGGTCCGTGGTGCTGTTACCTGTATGACCTACAAGGACATTATTAGCCCACAGTTCCCCTATTTGTGTCATCTTTGCTGGCAGGGATTTGGAAGGCATCGTTCGTTTGATTGGGTACAGCAGGCATAGCATATCGTTAACATCTAGACGCACAATTATTGATTTTTTACATATAAAACAAGAGGCAGCTTTCTTTGTTTGATTTGCCCGTGTCGTCATGTTTGTTACTGTGACAAGAGCCAATATTTGGGACAAGGAACTGAGGAATGTCAATTCAGAACGTGATGATCGACTGTGACTCTACACGGAACTCTAAATTCTAATTTCTCGAGGTGGCCAGCGATGATCTATGAATTGCAGACCTCACTGTCCCTGCTGCAAGCCCCGGCTACCTGCCTGAATATTCCCTGGCAACCGCTATGCAGGTATACGCTACATATCGGCAAGCTAATCGCTGAACCAGCAAATTGCTGAACCAGCATATCGCTGAACCAGCATATCGCTGAACCAGCATATCGCTGAACCAGCATATCGCTGAACCAGCATATCGCTGAACCAGCATATCGCTGAACCAGCATATCGCTGAGCCGGCGACCTCTATGCCGGGAAACGCTGCGCCATCACCGTCGGTGACTCGGCAGTGGTCACACAGCGCCCCCGATTGGAATGTCTCAGTGGCACAAACGTCACACGTGTGACAGTTACGGTGGATTGGTACGATGCGCCCCGGGCAGTACTACCTACGGACAGACTACTAACCTAAGTTCTCGGTGTCAAATTCCCAAGCTTCAACTTGTGATTTACGACGATTCGATGCCCAACGAATCGAAATAAGCACATCAGTTTGTTTGCTATAGTTGTGCTTGATACTGCGCGATGACGCCGTCGACGCGCTCAAGGCTCCAGCTCAGGCTCAAGCTACAAGCATTGCCTCAATTTCTCTCACCGTAGAGTATAGTTTCATCTACTCACATCAAATTACCAGCCTTCTTTGGCTGGGACAATCGACAAAGTGAGATGATACAGAGAAAAGGCGCACATTTAGCTGTCGCATTGGACGCAGCCGATGACATAAGCGCTGGCGGCTGAAGCAATGGATCATGGGTATTTACTATTCTGTCACATGTAGCATAAACTGCCATGTGGGTCCGGTGTTTCTTTCGCCCGACAATACCTGTCGAGACTCTAAGCGACATCCACTACTCGAGTCAGGCAACTCGCACCTTTCGTCATCCGGCAGAACTATCATAGGTGCACCACAATCGCAAAACTCTTCTGCCGACACCTTCATACAATCTGCACGACTTCTTCACGACGTCTGCCGAAAGACTTTTCATCTACTCGAGACGATCATATCATCTGCCGAGGTTTTCTCTCAATCACGCAGTTGTCATTCAGACAATTGCCGAATAGATAGCATTCACCCCTGTAGTCTTGTCAGGATAGAACTGTAGAGAAGCTCTCTTCTCCCAACTAAAAAAGTAGTTCTTCCTCCCATTCTGTAGATGGAGGTCACGCACAAATACAATCACATTTCATCTCACACGTTGTGCGACATATTCTTGGTAATAGCCCCGCATAGCCTAGTATGCCCAAAACTGGGACGCAGCGGTGTCAAATACAAAACAACAACAAAAACAGATTATATCAAGATGGCCTAATCGAGTCTATATGACTCTCAAGTCTCCGTCCCATGGCTTTTCGCTCCCTCGCCGTCCTCCGACACGAAAAAACGGTATAATAGCACCCGCTGCAACGTTTGGAGTCGATGGCGCGGCGCAGTTTGCAGCCCATCGAATCGAAACCACGTGTGATCCAAGCAAACATAATGTATTGTACTTTTCGCTTTTGTCTTTGCTTTCCCGCGATCTCCCTCAGAAATCAAATAGTCTACCTCGTCGTTTGCCAAGCGAGTATATACAATCAGAGCGCTCATGGCCAGCCCAACAATTGAGCCGATAGCAACTTGAAAAGTCTTGGATGACGCTAATAGGGACACTGAAGGCTAGACCGGTGAGTGTCTGAGTTAGTCGTGGCCTTGTTAGTCTTGAGTCCTTGTTACCAACTTCTAAGGAGCTCGTTGGTCAACGATGAGAGATACCATTCGATTATGCTGAATGATGATATGATTATGATGTTCATTCACGATAACGGCGAGCGTTCGTACTGCTACCTTAGGTAGTATCGTGCGTGAACAAAGTCGTGGAGGGGCTAGGAATCCGAATAGTCTTTCTGGAGCCTGGTCTTCATCCAATTCAAGAATCTCTGTCCATGTCTAAACAGCGAATGTATAAGCTTGATTTGAGTCGGGATACCTGACGAAGTGCCAGGCCTTCCTTCTCAGGGTACCTCGGAGTTGGAAGGATGAGGTCGAAAAGGAGCCGGTCGATTACGAGATCACTGACAGCATGCTAAGATGCTTCACCGTTTTGACTCTCCAGGTGGTGATCGGTAATGATTGGTTCGTTCAACTCCGTCGCTCAAGTTTTACACTCTGTGCTCAATTGCATTATTGCATATGTCTAGCATTTGAAATTGGCCTGACTGTAGTCTGTAAGTGAAGATACTGCACAATGGTCCAAAAGAGCCGGATGCTGTAATTTGCGGTTTTTTTTTCCGGATAGGCTGTGACAAATGCAGTAATTTGGTCACTTGGCAGTTAGCGGTCAATAGCCGATTACTCGTACAGATTTACGTGTACATCAGACTCACAGGTCACGGCACGTTCATGAGGTTGCGGTATTTACTTCGCGATGACGTGACTCATTTCATGTACGGGTAACGGAGTACATACATGCGTTCATATCGCCACCTGCATATAATCTGTGTCACGTGGACTTCCCGCCTGTTACGTCTTTCTTGTTGCTCGTTTTTCATCTCCGTAATCGTAAGAGGTCGTCAAGGACATTAATATAGCTGTAGGTAAGTGCACGAGGCGTAATTTTGGAGGGGCACAAGAGTTTGTTGCAATTTTTTTTTAAGTCCTTTCCGTCTTGCATTCATTCACATCGACTCTTCCACGTCTCGGTCCACTGCCGAGCCTACAGCATCTTGGATCTTACGGCACTGCCACATCCCATGTCAGTCCTTTCTCAAGCTCCTGAACTGTGCATTGTACGTACATTCCTAATCCATGCGCAGGATCTTTGCCATTTGGGCCTTGTTTCCGTCACACTTCTGCGACCTTCTCATTTTCTCCCCAGAATTCAACACCAAATCTCATGGTGGCACTACAAAGCATCAGAACGAGTAGAACGCGTGTTTCACCTGCCTGTTCTTTTTCGCTCTAGACGCGTCCACCCGCTGATCATCCACGGACTTTATTGCCCCAACGACCATGAGGACGACTTTGGATACATCATCGTCGGTAGTATCCGCGCTGGTTATTCTCCACATTGTATTCCCGGTGGTCAATGCCGTCGCGTTTTCCTGCTGGCCCGTTTTGCGCGCCCTGACGCAGAGCCCTTCTCGTCGAACGACGTACGCGATTGGTCCCCGACACAGATCGTGGCTTCAATGGCTTTCACCGCTTGTCGTGCTGACCTTTGTGAGTCTATGGCGTTGTCCTTTCCCCGGATGAGGGACCAGTGTTTGGGCATCTGCTTGTTGCTGATGCGCCGGAGGGACTAGATTTGGGAAGGCATTGTCAGTTCAACGACGAGGGACTTGGATACGCGGACGAGTGTGCTGAGTGAGACGGTGAGTAAATTGCACGCGCGTGAAGCCAGGCCCATCATCCTTTTCACGAACTTGTCAACTTGATTGTTGAGCCAGAGTGACTGACTCAGCTCATCATACGTGACGGCGGTACCCCCATAACCAGCTCTACGCCTTCTCGAGCATCCTCATATGGTTTGCCATCAGCATCTTCCTCATCGAAGGAGAGTCGCCCTTCTTGCCCGCCTACGTCCTAGCCTGGGCCCTCGGCGCAGTCTTTGACGCCATCACCCTGGGCCTCACCTCATCCACACTGGCCGAGAATGACTGGTGGGGGTTTCACCTTGTTTGCGTGCAAGCTTTTCGCATAATGCTCTTCGTAGCTGCCTTCCTTCACGGCTTGGTTGTGCTGGCAAAGCGGGATCTAAGTCGCGAGAAAGCTACTGTCGAGGAGACCCGGAGTCTTCTCCACGGCGGTGCTACTTCAGGTTCTGCTGCTGCGGGTGGCACGACTGATGATGGGCCGTGGACTTCGGCCCCCTCAGCAGAGTACGGCTCTGCGCACGCTGCGGGCGGAACGAATGATGATGGCGGTGACGGGAACGATGGATCGGGGGAGGAGGACGAGGGAGACAAGGAAATCAAGAGCAAGCAGCAGAAGCGGCTGGAAGAAGCGGGCGGGTGGCTCGGCTATCTCAAGACGCTGACGGTGTTTCTGCCAGTGATTTTGCCGTATAATCATCGGCCGACGCAGCTATGGATCATGGCTTTGATGCTCTGTATTGGAGCGCAGCGATTTCTCACGTACATGGTTCCGAGACAGTTTAGTCTTTTGACAGAGGCAGTGACCCAGTCAACTGCAACAGGTTCGTCATGCCTCCTTTCTCTCCCATTTTCTCAATTCTGTTTCTTGATATGGTTACGGGGGACAAGAAGGGAAGAAGAAGAGTATGAGGAGAAGTCAAAAGAAAAAGAAGAGGAGGAGAGGAGGAGAGGAGGAGAGGAGGAGAGGAGGAGAGGAGGAGAGGAGGAGAGGAGGAGAGGAGGAGAGGAGGAGAGGAG
>SRPX01000729.1:0-10422 GCA_018360215.1 Claviceps spartinae
TGCGTGCTGTCAAATGTTTTTCGAATGGCTCCAAAGGGCGTCGTGACGTAGCCATGGCTGCTCAAAGATGATGGGTTGGTTTTTGGATGAAACTAAATTGACGCGTCGCGACGAAAAGTGGGGAGATTTTCGCGTTATTCATTTGGGGCCACTGTACATACCTCCCGTGTAAGGTCTCTTGGCAAATAAACCTCACGTCGCCACGTTGGCAATTCTGGACCGCAATAGCTTCAATTAATTACACGCATTCAGGCCAATTCGCATGCTGGAGACACGCGATTTACCTGCTGAAATGGCCGACCACACGCAGTTCCTCGTCCTAGGCGTCGCATGATATCGCTTCAACGTCTCCACCTTGGATCATCGCCCCGTTCGGCAAACTTGCCGATAGCGGCGGAGAACGCGGCATTGCCGAGGCAGCGATGTCCCGAGAAAATGGAAAAATTGCATCTTCCACGCCGTACAGTTTGTTAAATTGTTACTCGAACTGCGGCTTCACTACCTATCTGGAAGCTGACTTTATCGACGGCGCGCTAACAAGTTACATACTACCTTCTTTGTACATACCCTCTTTTTGCAGAAATCAGTCGCAGAAGCCGTCGTCGTCGAGGCGGGATAAGCAATCGCACGACATAGGTAGGTTCGAGACGGATTTTCTGCAACATGTTCGCCTTGTGCGAGGACGGATTTGTACACGCCTTCTCTGTGCGCTTTCAAGACGTGAGCTCGGATTCTCCAATCGATCGGGAGCGCAATCGTGACCAGCCGACAGGTTCTACCGCGCTGCAGTTGGCCACACGTGACATGACGATGGACCATGGATACCCGCGTTGAGGAAGAGAAGATAGGTACGTAGCCCTATCTCAGTGGGGATATGGAAGCCAACAAAGAACAAACCCCCGAATGGATACGGTAACGATCAGGTGGAAAGTCATTTGCCGTCGCGGGGGTGATGTGCTAAGAAACGCCGGACAGCCACATTGCCAAATTCCGGGGGTTTCATAAGATCAGATAAGTGGCAGATCTAGGTAAATTGTCGCAATTGTGCTGCGCGGCATGCGCCCACTACTCTCGCTCACGGCCGAGCTGCAGTAATGGTAAGTTGGGATGAAGCAAATTGTGCTCAAACTTCAAGAACCTTTTCTGGGGCTTTAAAATATAAGTATCTATCTAACACTATGATCCGATAAACCATGCAAAAGTCGGATCACTCTGGTTTACGCCCGTACACAATGTACAACATCATATAGCTATGAACCTTGGGGTTTCGGATCGCCTTGCGAAGACTCGCGAGCCATACATGGTACTCGTCTTCTGGCTTTTGAACACTTTGCCAAAGCATCTGGGTGTAACCTGACGACCAAAGGTGAGCAATGACTTTTGTTTACTCTTCCACAAATACAAATGCACAAAGAGGGGATTCACCATTCCATACCTTGAAGGTCGTTCTCTAAGGCCTCTCGGAAAATACGCCCGACTTCGGCGAATTTGCGATCTTTTGCCCAGGGTCCAATAGGAGTCTAGCGAAGCGTTATTTATAATTTTCTTGATGATCGTTCAGAAGCAAGTTCCATGACAGCACATACTTTGTATCGAGCCACGCTTTTCTCGATGAATCCAGCGTCGGCAAAGGATTGCGGCTGGATCTCTTCCACAAAGAAGGGACGATTCAGGGCTTTGCTGGCCTTTCTGAATAGCTCTTCATACGAGGCAAGAACCGGCTCCAGTTCAATTGACCCGTCGTCGCTGCGAAACTGTGGCTCATATTCAACAGACTCTACCCATCCTCCTGGCGCGCAGCATCTGTAGGCTTCTTTGAAGAGGGCTGTCCAGTCTTGTATACCACCCACGATGAAGCGCATGTGGATAAAGTCGAAATGATTGGCGTTCCAAGTCCACTCGAGCGTCGCGTCGTCTATTTCGAAGCGAACGTTTGGTGGAACCCACTGTGGTTGGCAAGGAGAAAGATCCGTGCCAATGACTGAAGCATTTGGAAATTGGTCGGCAAATTCACTATTCGAGTGGTGAGCATACGAACTTGTTGCACCAGGTTTTGGTTCGGTCTTACATTGCCCAAATACCTGAGAGATTGGTCAGCGACAGACATATTTAATGAAATTTCAAGTACCGATTATTACTCACCGGATCCCGTACCGACGTCAAGCACTCGCTGGAGAAATCTCAGATTAGTATGAAGAGAAACATCTCTAGTGCGTCTAGGCCTATCAGAGCGCCTAGCTGGCACATACATGAATCTTGTTTTTCTCAAGTGATGCCAGAAATAGCTGGTCGTCAAGAATGACTGTCAAGAAATGGTGGCTGAAAGTCGCATTAGCGTGCAATCCTGCGAAGAACGTAGGCTCGTTCATAGTGGCGACTAGAACCATAATTCATCAGACTCTAGCTGCTGGTCGTCGTTGGGCATAAAATAATTGATCGTAAACTTATCACTATGGTAGGTACGACCATGAAGTTGACGATACTCAAGGATGCTGGACGCAATAGATGTTGTGGAATTTCGACTGGGACAGAAGTCAGGAAGTTAGAATCGAATATGGATTGTGAGATCCACAAACTCTTCGGAGAAGATAGAATCGATATCATCTTGATCATTTACCTAAAGATTGCATTAGCTTTCATATCCGAGTTACTCAAGCCCCAAGGCAATTCAGGCATACAGGAATGTTCTCTGCAGCAATCATGTCATTCCTGCTATGGGGTGGACTTTGTGCATTTGCTTGTACTGTATTCATGATATCATAAAGTCATTGAACTCCGACTCTCCGAGTGAATAGAGTCTAGACAAGAAAAATAAGCAGGTCGAGCGGAACCAAGGTTAATTAAATACCTACCAGGTATGCTCTGCAAGCGGAGTCTCGAGAAAGCCAAGACGTCATCTCACCACAGTCGGGAAAAGGTCACGTCATCTAGGCCCTACTCATCTTCACTTGCCATGTCTTGGGTACACATCCTTCAATGAGTCACCTTTTGATCAAGGTGATGCGCCCATGCGAGTCAAGAATGATCGGAAGTGAAGTATTATAACTTGGGCCTGCTGGTTCGGCTATACAGAACCCATCCAGCAAAAGGTTGAGCTTGTGGCCCGTGGGACACTTGCCTTCACCCATTATGGGCCATGGCCCATGGCGAGACCGCGATCTGGTGCCACTCATACGGAGTATACTCCGTATGAGTGGCACCAGATTGCGGTCTCAGAGCGCCTAGCTGGCACATACATGAATCTTTTCTTTCTCCAGTGGTGCCAGAACTAGCTGGTCGTCATGAAGAATCGTCAAGTAATGGTGGCTGAAAGTCGCATTAGCTGGCAAGTCCGTCGACTACAATGTGGGCTTTTGGTAGCTTGAACCATAGTTCCTCCGATTTGAGCTGCTGGTCGTCGTTGGGGATGAAATAGTTGGCCGTAAACCTATCACTATGATAGGTACGACCATGAAGTTGACGATACTCGAGTATGCTGGACGAAATGGACGTTGTGCAACTCAGACTGCGACAGGCGTCAGGAAATTGGAATAAAATATGAGTTGTGAGATTCACAAACTCTTCGGAGAAGATGGAATCAATGTCATCTTGATCATTGACCTAAGATTGTATTAGCTTCTGCATCTGAAACGACAATCTAGGAATGTATACACTATACAGGAATGTCCCCTGCAGTAATCAGGACGTTCCCGGTAGGAGTTAGACTCTGCGCATTTTCTTGTGCTGTAGACATGATGCCATAAAGTCATTCACCTTCGTGTGAAGAGACAATCAAGTATAAAGATTGATCAGGATGTAAGCTCTTAGCTACCTATAAATAATGTTAGCGGAGTGTTGGAGAAGCCAATACGTCATCTCACCACAAACGGAAAAGGTTACATAATTTAAGACCTACATACATCTTCACTTGCCAAGTCGTGGGTACTGTATGTACATAGGTAGGTAGTCAATATTACGGAGGAGACTGGGGCTTCTCGGGCGACGCGCCGAACAAGGTCCACACCACCCCTCTCTCTCGGTGCAGAAACCAGCCGGCTTGCACAGCGAACAGATACCTTTTGTTACAAGCTCGTTCTCGTTTTCAAGGAGCAGAAGAAATTGCTCAGGACTCAAGTCTCAGAGTGTTGGCGACAATGCTTGATGTACTTACTGTAGCTGTGCCAGTGTGCCATCGCCCGGGCATGAGCGTCCTGCACATTTTGAGATTTCCACGAACTCATTTTCTTGCTTGATGGTATGGTTCTCCTCGACGAGCCAGCTATTCACGCTAGCTTTTTAGGATGTCTTCTTTTTGCCTGTAATGGGCGCATTCAGAACCATCACACGCAACACTTCACTTTTACGTTTTCAATTTCAGGCTAGTTCGCACGCTGGAGATACGGAATTGTGTGCGCGCTTCCTTGTGCGAGGCGTCGTATGTTTACTCAACGTCGTCAAAGGGCCTTCTGGTGTCGTTATCGCTGCTGAAAGTTGATGGGTGATACGTGGATGAAGGTGCAATCACGCGACGCGAGTCGCGACGGAAAGTAGGTAAATGCATCTTGTCGCCGACGCCTTTCATATCTCCGTCTAAAACTTCAAGCATGGCCGGCCGCCCGTTCCGCAGACTTGTCCAAAATTGTAGATGACGAATTGGCGAATCAGCGATTTCCCGAGAGAATGGAGGAATTTTGCACTCTAGCAATGCGGTGTTACTTGTTACTCGGACAATGTTCTTCGCCCAAAGAGCTCTGAGCCGCTTCTTGAAAGTGACTTTTTCGACTACGTGCTCAAAAAAGTCCACACCAGTGACGTCGCCCACTTTTTGCAATGGTGCGGTGAAAAGCCATTGAAGCATTGATTGTCGCGGGAAGACGTACTTGGACACGCCAAACAGCAATAATCCACAATGTCAAATTTTGGGGGGTATCAGATGATAAAACTTGTAAGTGAAAACTCAAGGGGAATCACTAAAATCGTGCCTCGCCTACTATTTAGGTTATTATTTAACTTGTTTTTATTTAGCGTATAATTTACTCTATTTCTCTGAAGCTATTTATGCCGGTTGATTTACGGTAATAGTCAGTTGGTTACTTGTAATTGTCGACAACTCTGTGATGATTCACTAGAAAAAACAATATGACACTACACAGGTGTGGACAAGATAAGAGCGATAAAGCGAGTGGTTTCCGACTTTCAGGATGCTTCTGCGGCACTTCTACACCCGATGCAGCCATGCGAATGCCGGATCACAATGGCTTCCGTCCGTACACACTGTGCACCATCATATAGCTATGAAGCTTGGGGTTTCGGATTGCTTTGCGAACAGTCGCGAGCCACACATGGTACTCGTCTTCTGGCTTTTGGACGCTTTGCCAAAGCATCTGAGTGTAACCTGATAACCAAAGGTGAGTATTGTTCACTCTTTCGTGAGGAGAAGTGTAGAAAAAGAGGATTCCATACCTTGCATGTCATTCTCCAAGGCCTCTCGAAAGATACGCCCGATTTCAGCAAATTTTTGGTCTTTTGCCCAAGGTCCGATAGGAATCTAGCGACGTATTAATTCTTCATATCAGATTATTCGATATCGTAGCAAAGGAAGTTACTTGACAGGACATACTTTGTATCGAGCAACCTTTCTCTCGGCGAAGCCAGCCTCGGCAAAGGCTTGCGGCTGGATCTCTTGCACGAAGAGGGGACGATTCAAAACTTCGCTGGCCTGTCGGTATAGCTCTCCATACGAGTTCAGAACAGGCTCCAATTCGGTCGTCCCATCGTCACTGCGAAACTCAACATCATATTCAATGGATTCTACCCATCCTCCTGGCGCACAACATCTGTAGGCTTCTTTGAATAGGGCTGTCCAGCTTTGAATGCCCCCCACGATAAAGCGTATGTGGATGAAGTCGAAGTAATTGGAGTTCCAAGTCCACTCGAGCGTGGCGTCGTCGATTTCGAAGCAAAGATTTGGCGGAACCCATTGCGGCTGAGTAGGAGAAATATCTGTGCCGATGACTGAAACATTCGGAAACTGATCGGCAAATTCACTATTCCAGCGGTAAGTAAACACTTGACGGTATTGTATTGGGTTCTGTTCGGTCGTACATGGCCCACATGCCTGAGAAATCAGTCAGTGACTGCCATGGCTCATATGTAATGAAATGGCGTTTATACTCACCGGATCCTGTACCAACATCAAGTACCCGCTAAAATATCGCGAATCAGTATGAAAAGAGAAATTTATGCTGCGTTTGACTCTATTAGAGCCGCAGATCGCCTAGCAGTAGCTTGCACATACATGAATCTTATCTTTCTCCAGTGGTGCCAGAAATAGCTGGTCATCAAGAAGGATCGTCATGAAATGGTGGCTTAAAGTCTCGTCAGCGTGCAGCTCCGCCAAAAGTGTGAGCTCTTGGTGACTAGAACCATAATTCCTCCGATTCGAGTTGCTGGTCGTCGTTAGGGACGAAATAGTTGGCCGTGAACTTATCACTATGATAGGTACGACCATGGATTTGACGGTACTCGAGGACGCTGGACGCAATGGACGTTGTGGAACTCAGACTGCGACGGACGTCAGGAAATGAAGCACAAAATGAAGTGTGGTTCACAAACTCTTTGGAGAATATAGAATCGATATCATCTTGATCATTTACCTAAAGATTACCTCAGCTTTTGAATCTTATTCGCTCAAGATGATCTTCGCATACAGGAATGTCCTCTGCAGCAATCAGGTCGTTCCCGGTATGGGGTGCACTCTGCGCATATGCTGATGCTGTAGACATGATATTTGAATATCACAAAGTCATTTAACAATGAACTTCGAGTGAAGAGAGAACGGGCTGTAAGCAGATCGAGCGGGACCTAGGTAGGTAGGCTACGTAGTATAAATACCTAGGTATGATACGTTAGGCGGAGTTCGAGGAAGCTAAGACGTCATCTCGGTCGGAAGAAGGTTACATAACTTACGCCCTTATCCATGTTCACTTGCCAAGGTGATGCGCCGATGGGCCATTCACATTACAGGCAGAAATGGTCTGAAGCGAAGTGCTGGCCTTGTTGGCTTGGCCAGACAAAACCCTCTAGAGTTAGGTACATACATACCCAGGTCACATCTCCGCAATTCGTGGAGTCGTCGGCACAGCTCCTTGTCCCAGTTGTGGGGAGACCGCGCGGCGCGATCTGGTGCCGGTATACTCCGTATAAAGTCAATGAAAAGAGGTATTATCAAGACATGTCACCTGTCGAAGCTATTTCTTCCGATCTTGGCATAATGTGGCTGACCCGCCTTCACCTTCGAGCATGGCTCACGAAGTACTTGCTTGTTCGAGTCGCGACATTAACGAAGGATGTCCTTTCGACGTGGCATGATGGCTGCATCGTGAAGAAACGTTGTTGGTCCCTGGAGCTGACCAAAACAATCGGAAAGTCACGTCACCTGTCAAAGAGAATATTCCGCGTACATGTAGGCTATAGGTATGTAAATAGGTACCTACGGAGTACCTAGGTAGGTAGCCAATGATACGGAGGAGATTTGTGGCTTCAGCCTTCCTGGGCGACAGAAACCAGCCGGCCCGCACAGCCAACAGATGGGTACCTTTTGTTACAAGGTCGTTCTCGTTGTCAACAATCATAAGAAATCGTACGTTGGAAGCAGATCCGAGGCTGTTCTCCTCCAACTTTCTCACCACGTGCGTAGAGTCTTCCTTTGAACATTCTTGGGTCCCTTGCTCCCTACGCCGTATGGACTCCGAAGCATGGGCTTCCAGATCCAGACGGAGCTGTGTGTTTTCTACCATCATTCGGGAGCGTGCATCCCGGGACCTGGGTACGTTCGTCACATAGGTACCCATCGAGCTGATCAAATTTGCGCGCCACCTTTTTGGCCACGTTGATGGACAACGATGCGATTGGTCTGGATACCGTGGTATTGACAGGAAAGATACCGCTTATGCCACGTTGGATGATTGAAGCCGACAAAGAAACGAGCCTTCGGCTGACATGTACAAGTTACAACTCTGACGGTACGTACTCAAGACAGCCACGGCCCACATCAGGAGATTATGTACTCCTTATAATCAAGTGGCAGCTCGGGAGTCCGTAGGTACCTAGGTAGGTAACTCTGGTCTTCGTATGTACCTTCTTAGGATCTTCTTCATACTTGTCGTGCGGATTCGTGCCCCCAATCCAGCTGCATACTACCTACATAGCTTGGTTTGCCGCTAGAAAGTTGTAAAATTATTGAGCTGTAAGATACCTAAAATGCTGGGTGAGCGGTAAAACAGGCAGATGACAGCTGCGGTTATGGGCAGCTTTGTTAGGTAAGTAGCCTGCAGGTACCCGACAGTTGAAGAGCCCGAGGCAAGGCAGTAACTTAGACAAGACATGATAATGAATCACAGCATCATCACAGACTTCTGATAAGGTTTCAACTTCCCATCAGACATCACAAGCATAAGCATCAGCTTTCTAATTGCTTAATTGCCAGCATAGTATATTGATATCATTGACAAGATAGCAGCAATGAAACGGCTTGCTGAATATTCACAGAATGCCTTGGCTTATGTCGCCGTTTGAGACCCGGAGTCCGGACTACTTTGACTTACGTCCATACACAACCTGCGCCATCGCATAGCTGTGGACCTTAGGATTTCGGATCGCCTTGCGCATAGTCGCCAGCCACACATCATACTCTTCTGCTGGTTTCTTTAGGCTTTGCCAAAGCATCTGGGTGTAACCTAAACAATCCGATGTGAGAGTTATAATTTATTTACTCCTTCAAAGAAGTATAAGACAGTGGGAATGCTCACCTTCAAGATCATTTTCCATAGCGGCTCTGGAATAACGTCCAACTTCAGCGAATTTGGGATCCTTTGCCCATGGTCCAATGGGAATCTAGCGACAGGTTATTCCTTTTTTGAACAACCACAGGCGAATGGGATGATGGCACGTACTTTGTATTGAACCACTCTCTTCTCGACGAAGCCAGCCTCATCAAATGCTTGTCGCTGTATCTCCTCTACGAAGAAGGGACGGTTCAAGACTTTGCCGGCCTGTCGGAACAACTCTCCAAACGAAGCAAGAACAGGCTCCAGTTCCGTCGTCCCATCGTCACTGCGGAGCTCAACATCATACTCAAAAGACTCTACCCATCCTCCTGGTGCGCAGCATCTGTAGGCTTCTTTGAGAAGGGCTGTCCAGTCTTGAATGCCACCCACGATGTAGCGCATGTGGATAAAGTCAAAATGATTGGCGTTCCAAGTCCACTCGAGCGTGGCGTCGTCGATTTCGAAGCAAAGGTTTGGTGGAACCCACTGCGGTTGGCACGGAGAAAGATCCGTACCAACGACTGAAGCATTTGGAAATTGGTCGGCAAATTCACTACTCGACTTTGTGAGCATACGGACATGTGATATTGGGTTTTCTTTCCGTCGTACATTGCCCAGGTGCCTTTTGGATTGGTCAGCGACAGTTACAAATATATAGTGCTAAGTGAAATCCTGATTGCGACTCACCGGATCCCGTGCCGACGTCAATTACCCGCTAAGATACATTAATTGCTCGATTAGTATGAGGGGTAGAGGGGGGGGCGGGAGGGACGTCGAATTTGTCTGAGAGTGCCTAGCTGACACATACATGGATCTTCTCTCTCTCGATTGGTGCTAGAAATAGCTGATCGTCAAGAAGAATCGTCAAGTAATGGTGGCTTTTGAATTAATCAGCGTTCCAATCCTAGCGCGAGTGTGAGCTCATGTGAGCTCATCAGTGACTCTTACACCAATTCTATCGATTCGAGCTGCTTGTCGTCGTTGGGATACAAGTAGTTTGTCGTGAACTTATCACTATGATAAGTGCGGCCATGTATTTGACGGTAATCGAGGATGCTGGATGTAATGGACGTGGTGGAACTTTGACTGCGACGCGGACGAATTGTCAGGAGATATGAATTGTGCAGTTCATAATGCACATACTCTTCAGAGAAGACAGAATCGATATCATCTTGATTATTTACCTAAAAATCACGTTAGCCTCGGTATTTGATTCATTTCACTCAAGGCCACTCAGACTTACAGTCAAGTTATCGGGCGCGAACAGGTCGTTCCAGGTAGAGCGCGGACTCTGCTCATTTGCTTGTGGTGTAGACATGATATGGATAATGAGACCAGATAACGTCATGGGAGAGGCAAGTCAGCTTAAAGCCTACATTCAGATCCAGCAGGACCAAGGGCCAGTATATGTAGGTGCATGTATGTAACTACCTACCTATGTACATACCTATCTAATGAGACGTAAGTGGAGTTTCGAGGAAGCCAAGACGTCATCTCACCATCCACCACGGAAAAGAACATGTAAAGGCTCCGCATACTTCGGCCGTCAGATTAAGATTAAAATCTCGAATAGACTTCGATTGGTACCAAAATCACGAATTCGCCAGGATCCATC
>SRPX01000073.1:0-70863 GCA_018360215.1 Claviceps spartinae
TGCTTGCTTGTGATTTGTTTGGTAGTAAGCAGTTTCAAGGGTCCCTGCTCGCCGCCTTTCCGTGTGAGGCCGTCGGCCCATATAAACGATAAACGATACTTCCAGAACAGATCCACACCACCATCTCAAGTCATCTTGAAATTCAGAATTTTGCGTTGTCGCGATGTCCAGATCTCAATGTCGCTTCCATTGAAGTTGCGAGCATAAGTTGTATTTTGGGGAGTAGAGACTGCAGGGAATATTAAACGGTTCCGTCTCAACTACACCATCATCATAATCGACCAATTATAAGGTGAGGCAAGGGTGAAAGAAGTGACCGGAAGAAGAAGAACGCCCCAGAATTCGGCTTCCAATTGATCCCTGATAATGGGTCGTCCTCACCGCCCGGCGCCCTGTATCCCAATCATCCGTTTCCCGACGACCAGGTCCTGATTCCGTCGGCGAAATCGGCCTTTGGACTCTTTATTCTGACTTGCGAATCTGCGATGCAAGGCCTGCGGCCTGCCAGCCCACGTCATGACTCATGATTGATGCTTGCCAGCTGCTTGATTGCATTCCATGCGCAGGTTACAGGTATGCAGTGGTACGCCTCTCATACCCTACAGGCTACTACAACAACAACAACAACAACAACAACTACAACAACAACGACGGCAACGGCAAATGAATCAACGACAAATAGGAATCTGTGAACTCGAGGATTCTTCCTTGGCCATCAGCTCACACTTCACATGCAGCAGCTCATCGTGTTTAGCTGCTTAAAGCTCCTTCATCAGGCTTCGACCGGCGCCATTTCCATCTGCTCCTAACAAACGCCTTGGAATTCCCAAGCGTCCAGATTAGATTCGGTGTAAATACAGCAACCGCGCACATGGCAGCTTTCCCTTTCTTTCCCGTAGTTCTACGGAGTACATATGTATAAGTTTGCTCTTTCTCCCGCTCCTCTCAGGGGCAGGATCCTCACGCAAAGCTGCATGCGTCAATCACACCCCCCAAAACACCAATGTGCGCAACAATGGCAAGCATCAAAAACGGCCAACCTACGGAGTACTCCGGATAGAACCCGTAAATCCCACCGCCACATGCATAATGCACCCCCTCGTATGCAGTAACACCTTTCTGAGTGCACTGTCTGTCCTCAGTGTCCTGGACTCCTGGCCATACGGAGCACAGTATGTACCCTCAAACGTGACGCCAGTGGCCACGCAACGAAACGTGGTGGCGTACCTAGCCCCCCCCCCCCCGGGATTTTGCTCCTTGTTCCAGAGAGGGATGAAACCGGACTAATGCCTTGTCAACTCCCTATATGATGCATGAACATACAGCGGGCTGCTCATAGAACATATAAGCATAAATGCAGAGTACATACAGACTTATAAATATATGTACATATAACATATATGTATATACATGTACATATAAACACGCGTACGCGTATGTGTATATATGTACAGATACCCGGCTTACCCCTTCCTGAGTCCCTGACATGTCGGAGTCCCTGGAAGAGCAATATGTAGTATGTATGAAAAACCTCCGTGGACATTACGAAAAGGCGATAACAAGATCGAGTAAGGATGTACGTATAGATTGAAGCCGCCGGCACGTCCAAATGGGGAAATAGGCCGAAGTACGACGTACCTAACAGTTATACCACCCAAGGAAGTGCCAACTGCAAAGCCACCAGAGATTTGTCGTGCATTGCAACGATACATCTCATTTCCGGTAGTTATCTACACCTTAACTAATTGACTAAGTACTCGCACCCGAACTATGTATGTACATAGTAGATACTCATTCACGGGTTAAATACTTGCGTCCCAACTACATACCTAAGATACTCAGTACTCCTCCGGCCACGCCCCAGGCGGAACATCATCGCCATCAATAAAATATTCATACTCATCATCGCTTTCGACTTCAGCACTAGGGTCGAGACCGAGATCCTCTTCGTCGTCATCAACATCCATCCAATTCACGTCATCGTCCTCATCATCGTCTTCGTCTTCAGCGCCTTGTGCTCCTGCACCCACGCCAAGCAAACGCATCAACGTGCCTAGGAAACCTGGCTCATTGATCCAATCCATGTGTGCCTCTATATCGCGTTGTAGTTCCTCATCATCTGCTTCTTGAATGGCTCGCGCTTCTTCGTCGTCGTCCTCGGGATCGTTGCCGCCGATGTTGTTCATTATGCCCACTCCTGCGGGTGCGGCTGCCCTTCTCCTGGCGCGTTCATCCCTCCGGGCTAGAAGGTTCTGCATCCGGGCTAGCAGGTCGTCCGGCGGTTGGTTCTGCGACCGCTGTGGCTGGTTGTCTCGCCAGGGGAGCTGGGTGCTCTCGCTCGTGAAGATGTTGTCGTGCTGAGGCGGCGGTAAGGGGTCGAACTCGTAGTTGGGTTGGCTGTCGAGGAGATGGTGTGGCGTAATGGCCAGCAGGGTTGTCTGGCCTTCGAGGTACGCCAGACGAGCGGAGCCGAGATCGACGGCATCATCCTCGGATGCGAGAGACGACACCTCGGGTTTGGTTTCCTGGCTCTTCGCCACTTGCTGTAGCAGAGTGATGGCTTGGGGGTTGTTCCATAGATCCTTGGTTTGGTCAATATACATTTTGACCCAGAAGGATGCAGTGTCTGTAGCTGGCTTGATTCCCCAGATTGAAGGCGGAGCATCGAGATTCAGCTCTTGGAACAGAGCGCAGTATAGCCAGGGCAGCGATTGTATTCCGCTCCTGAGGAGCTCTCGGGCACCTTCTGTGTCGTTGGCTTGCAATTTGGCCAAGACCAAACTCTGTCTCAGGTATTGATCGCCTGGATACCTGTCTACGTCAACGTTGCAGTTATCAAGCTGATCCATCTCTTGGAAAAAATCGATCAACCATGTTGATTGATAGGCTCGAAGAGCCAGCATGTGCATGTAGTGCCTGATGGCGTAGGGGTCACTGCGGTCGAGCGCAAATAACAGCTTGGCCCATTCAAGGGCCGTTCGATAAGTTCCCTTGCGTATCAGGCTTCGAAGATATTGGTAGCCAGCAAGCCAGAATTGACGATTCTCCGGCCGTCGAAAGTCCAATCGAGCGCGGCCGCTCTCAATGTCCTGCCGGAACGCAGATGTCGCCACCCTGCCAAAAGTGAAGAGAGCTCGTTCCAGCAGTTCCGCCGACAGTGCCATGTTCTGATCCTGCTTCGCAACGCTACTGACCTGCAGTAACGTCGAGACATGATATGCTATCACGGTCTTAAATTAGCCAAAAAACAGAAAGAAGGAAGAAAGCTCTCCGAGGGGGCGATACTTACGAGCACCCTTTAACAGATGTATCATGCGCATCGGATCTCCTATCTGCACACAGGCGAAAAAGAAAGCCTGCATAGAATCGTACTCCTTCTCATGCACATACGCATATTCCGTCGACAACCCATCTGAAGACTCGCCAACCTTTGACATAGTCAAACCACCAGCTGATTGGCACGGCCAGTGCTCTCTTCCCTGAATGAATACGTTGCGCCGCAGCGAAACGTCAGGCAACTTCTTCGCGCCGGGCGGCTCCCGAAGAAAAGTTTCCAGATCGACTTCCTGATGCATTCTTTGCCGGCGTCTGTTTCCTTGCTCCTGGTGCTGCTCCTCTGCATTGGCTGACTCAATCACTTCTCGACCGAAGAGGCTTCGCATCTCGTTTATAGCGCGTAGGTGATGTGTGTCGATGGAAAGAAGCTCGTTCATTCGCTTTCGAGGGCCGAACGAGCTATCCTGTCCAGATTGTCCATGGGAGTGGCTGCCTGCGCCGGACTTGGATTTCGATTGCAGTTCTTTGATTGCTCTGTCAATCTCATCTTCATCGTCAGCCGCGGCGGTGGCAGATTTGGCTTTCTTGCTCTTCTTCTTTTTCTTCTTCTTGCTCTTTTTGGCGCTTGGCTCAGCAGCTTCGTCGTCTTGTGCAGCCAACGACGGCCCTGCATCTTGGCCGTCGTCATCATCTTCCTCGCCCGCATCTTCATCTTCGCCTCCTAGCGCGGCGAACAAATTTGGCCTAGGCTTAGCGATTGTCTGTACAGCTTCCTCGACATCGTCACTCTTGTCTGCATCGCGTTGAGGTTGGTCGACTCGCTGTGCTCTCTCGAGTTCTTTTTGCTGCTGAAGCTTGCGTAGTTGTCTGCTGGACATGACGGGTAGGCTCCTCTTTGAATGTCCTGTGCTGTCAGTGGAAAGAATAAAACTTCTCCAGCTCGGTCGGATATGCAGTTTTGAGCGGGTATAAAAAGATGAGTGCCGCGCCAGGGCCATCTTTCGCGTTTCACTGCACTGCGTCACTCGTGGCACAGGGTGGGGGACAGCCGAATCTACAGACTACATTAGGTACAGTTACCTACCTACCTGGTAGGTACATAGGTACCTCATATCAGTTGCAGCTCATCCGTGTACCGTGTTGTAGGTACTATACATACGTACATGGCCCAATGTCCATCATCAAATTCTATTTGATGTCTTGCCACAGACTTCGGCAATCGCTACGAGATCCCGCCGCTAATCAATCACGACTATAGCACGCAGACATGATTCGTTTAACAACAAATGGGGGTTGATGGAGTATGTATGTATTGTTTAGCCAAGAGGCGAGCATCAGGCTCCAATTTCCCCATGACCATAGCGGAAAATCCAGAAGTCATTTCATCACGCTGCGTCCGAACTCCTCTGTCTCAAAGCCTCCCAGAAGTGAAACCGCCTCCGCGGCGAGCAATTCAAAACCAAAAGTCTGCCTTCGTTCCAGCCATGCTGGATGTGTCATAAACCACGTAAACCTGCCCGCATCCCTTGCTGCGTAAAATAAATCCAAACTCCATGCGTTGTTCGATCAGAAAAATCAACTAAGCCATTGCCTCCCAGTTTCTACCACCTGTTTGCTTTCAGCCCTCTTGGGCATTATTGAAGGAGGCAGCATCAACCCTGAACCAGTCGCTTGCACCGCAAAGCGCCAGAGATCGCAAAATGTTGTTACATAATCAAAGCCCAAACACAATAAAAGGATAAGAATGAGTCAATGAAGCAGAGAGGGGAAAGGACTTCGTTTCTCGCGTCAGACCCAGCTGGCAGATGACGCACCTCAATCGAAAAAATCGAAAAGTACGACGGCCTAGGGAACGTGAACTGCCAATGAATGATGCGTCGACGCACAACAGCCAGACTCGATATCAAATCTAACGGTTGACGGCGGCGGCGGCTTGATACGGGGGTCGACTGCCCCCGCGTCCACCACGGTTGAATCCCTGTCGACCGCGACCCCCGCGGCCTCGGCCTCTGCCGCGATAGTCTCGATATCCGCCGTCGACGCTGCCTTGGCCAAAGGTCTCCATGTTCCTGCGCTGTTCCTCTCCTCGCCATTCACGACCGCCAGGCCTCTGCCCATTTTTGACAGCTCTGTCTTTTGCCTCGCTGGAGATGTTGTCGAAAAATGATCTCGATTTATTGTACGGATTCCCGCTCGCCGTTTCGGCGATCGGCTCATTGTTCTCAGGCTCACCAGGAGACTCGATGGTGTCACCACTGGCGATGGCCTCCTTCGCAATGTCCTCCTTGTTGAACTTCGCATTGGACCGTGCGAAGTCGAAGTCAGAGTCCGGGACTTCAACCTTGGCTGCGCCACCCGAACGTCCGCCACGCCCGCGACCGCGGCCATTTGATGTGCCCTGGCTTGCATTGACTCGCATCCCGTTGACTTTGCTCGTCAGGTTATCCATGGCATTACCTCCACTTTTCCCTAGTTGTGCCATTGCGATGGCTACGGCAGCTCTGGCTGCACTAGTAGCATCTTCGACGCTTATAGGCGGCGCGGCCGATGTCGGTTTGGGGCCTGTAAGAGCAGTTTTGCCAGCGTTGGGAAGTTGGAAGGGTCTGGTGTCTGATCCAGTAAGCGGGAGTGCTGGCGCAGAGCGATTGTTTCTCATGCCCTTAGCTGTCGGCGTTTCGGAATCGTTGTTTAGATTCAACGCGACAGCCTTGACTTCCTCTGGTGAAGGTTTAGTGTCAAGAGGTGGCTTAGGTGCATCTGTAGGCTGCCGAGCAGCTTGAGCAGGAGGCTTGGCCTCTGTGGGTGCAGATGCTGGTGCCTTTGGCTTCTCCGTGCTGGGAGCTTGTTGGCCATCGGCGCCAGGGCTTTGCGCCGGACCTCCGCGTTGAGGACTCTCAGGCCCTGAAGGAGTCGCGGGGCCACCGGGCCCGCTGGGACGTCCCGGGCCGTGAGGGAACTGAGGATTACTCCAGGGTCCAGGTGCTCCATGGGGAAATGCCTGACCAGGAGGATACCACCCAGGCGGGGGAGGGTAGGGCACTCCAGCGAAACCTGGGCCATGCATTTGGCTAGGACCGCTGCCACGACCCCAGGAACCAGGAGGTGGGGGTCCGCCATAGAAGTTGTTGTGAGGGGGGTATGGAGGTTGAAACGCGGCTGGGCCATGAGGCCCATTTGGGTTCGCGGGCTGCCGACGAGGATCTCGTGTTCGAGCCTTCAGTTTTGATAGTCAGCTTATTGGTTCTCAAAGCAAGCTTGCAAGCATAAGGTCTGTAACAAAACAGGTAAAACAAATATTCCATGATCAGAAGGAAGGCAACGGAAATCTCGACATTATTTTTGCGCTTTTCCGCCGTGACAATAGATTTACATCCGCAATATTTCATCATGATGGAATAGAAGGTGATAATTATAGACAAAATGTTGTAGCATGTAGGGATATGACTTACTCCAACAATGGCAGGATCATCGGGCATAGCAGGAGTTTTTGTCTCCTTGAGGCTGGGATGCTCTTCGATTCGCAGATCCTTTACATCGCTGCCACGAAAGACAATATACTCGTAGACCTGGTCAGAGGCGGCTATCTCTTCTGCTGGCCTGCCTCTGCGTCCTTCTGTGCCGAAAGACCTGACATTTTCCAAGGATACCGTCGACTCATCCGAATTGATTTCATGCAGAGTGCCAACGTAGCTGAAATGCGAATTAGCCGACTACGCAATTAAGCCATTGAATGACTAAGGCGCATACCGGATATCGCTCTTGGAAATGAGAGAGATGCGAGAACTATTAGGCCTATAGTTAGAACAAATGGACTTGGATTCCATTAAAAAATGTGGGTGGGTATCTCGAACCTACCCAAGAAATTCAGACATGGCGGCTGGAGGGCGACGCCACTCTGAGCACGCAGCAAAGCTGGACAACAAATAAATTCGGTGGCAAGAGGAGTTGCAATGGCCAGCAGTACCAAAATAAAAGCAAGGAGGGAAATGGGCCACCGCCGGCGAAGTGATGGAGCGGCGTGGTGGCGCGGAAGAGGCAGATGATGATGAGGAGGGGAGAAGGTGAGAGAGTTTAAAGGAAAGATTTGTGTGCTCGTCGAAGAGCTCCTTATTAATAAAGAGATGGAGCTCCTCCGCACCGTCTGCGTTCGGCTGCATGACGGGCTTTTCTCGGCTGTGGCCCCATATTCAGCTATGAAGCGGGGGCTTGAAGCCAGCCAATGAGATGCAGGATCATGGCCACTACATATGTACAGTTACTTCTAGGAGGAGAAATACCTTAGGTAGGTACCCTAAGGTAGGTATCTATGTAGGTATCGCCGGCAACTCTTCTGATGCGTACAAACCTTACAACTTACAAGTCATCGCCGTCCCCATGACAGATCATTTGCGGCTCTTCTCAATCCGATCCGACAACTCCTAAGGCAGTACATATCATCAAGCGCTACTCGAGGTTTGTGTCCATGGTCACAACTCACAAGCACATTACATATTTGTCGATCTAGTGCTCTTTGATTACTGATGTTCATGGTCAGTTTGCGCCGCATCAGAAGCACAAGACCTATGAAGAGAAACTTTAACGTGATCCAAGCTCTATTGGTCACAAGGGAAAGCTATGTATGTCCGCTTCTATCTTAAGAAACAACCCAGCTGTTCTTCAACCTCACTGCATTACTGTTTATATATATGTACGTATTACGAGGATACCTTGCCTGTCTTTACAACTGTCTTCAAACCCGAACAAAGAAGAGCAAAAGAAAAAGTTGAGTCAACCCCTCGCCGAATGCAAACCGGAACTCCAGGATAGTAAAGGCCCGTCAATTCAACTGAATTTGCTGAAGATGACTGCGATAATCAATAGCACCAAGACAGTAATGATGGAGATGGTAATTATTCGATTTGTGGCCATCCTGATACGACCATAGTCAGCGCCTTTATGATCCACGATTATATGCTAAATGCAGCCGCATGCTGATGCCTTCCTTACCTGCGAGCCATGCCCCTCAAGGTCTTGACGCTTCTGTCGACATAACCCTCGCTGTTCAGAAGGGTGTTGTGCGTGTGCTGGATTCTGCTGCGCTGCACATTGAGGTCGGCCAGAGTGCTTGCTCCGATAGCTTCGGTTTCGTGTGCCAGCGCCTGGCTTGCCTTTAGTCGCTGCGTGCTCCTATCAAGGCGATCGGTGCCAGAAAGCAGCTGCTGTCGTTGCTCAAGATGTACGTCAGATGAGCCAGCCGGCTCGTCGGTGTATCTGGTTCCGAAAAGGGCTGCACGGTCGGAGGCAAGACCCGCCAGCTTTCGACGCTGGGCATCCACGTCGGCTTCATAGTTGCGAAATCGTTGGTTCACCTTCGCGCGAGACGAAGTCGGGATATTCTGTTTCTCCAGACGCATCGAGTCCAACTGCAGTGATAGAGGTCTAGATTAGCTTGGTTTGACATTGCACTATCGCGAGGGGAAGAAAGAGGTACCAGCTCATCTGCTTCCTCCAAGGCTCTTTCAGCCTGCACGACGGCACTCTTGCGAGATTCTCCTGACATTTCCGGTATTTGGTCCAACTTCTGGGTAAGGTCTGCCTGTACGAGCTTGAGTTCGGCCTCATAGGAGCTGAACAGCTCAGAACCAGCCTCGGCATCGAGAGGATTTGACATGTTGGCGGATGGGGTATGTAGTCGACTTGGAAAACGTGGAACGCAATAGATTGAATGAAGCCGTGGAAGCCGCAAATTAGAGACGAGTGAAACGAACAGGTGCTGTTTAAGTACGGGTGTGTTTCGTGGCTGTAATTATAACTGATGTCGTCGGTCGCAACTCGCAAGTTGCAAGCCCGTGGCTGTTGCCCGTTGTCCTGCCACAGGCACGGCCTTGCTCGGCTTGTCACCGACTCCCCCAGGAGCATCAGCCACAGCTGCATCACGTGAGAAATCTCCCCGTATTGTTGGTCTGTGCGTCCATGTTCCAGTCAAAACTGCGCTTCGTCGGCCCGCATCTCTTGAATTCTTTTCCTTTCCTTCTTCAAAGAAAGTTGAATCACCCCGAGAATGAAGAAAACAGGCTGAGCGTCGTGAACTTTTCACAATGGCGTCTAGTTGTATTGACCGGGCAGATCGACGCAGATGGACTTCTATAATTCCGTTTGCACGGCGCTATTAAGAATTGGGGACTCGTACTACCGTCGACCGATCCCGTTGAGTGCTCGACATATCCATGCTATGCTGAAGAGGATGCTGTACGGAGTATGATACATGTGCCCAGACGGACGCACATTTTCATAACTCTGCTTCGGAAAGATTTGAAGATAGTCTGGCGTTGATCCAACATGCTGCTTGCTGGCTACTCGATGTCACAATGTGTTGAAATGTGTTGAAAACAGCCACAAACCCCAGTCGTTGCCGCGGAGACACGAACGTCGAAGTGAGCCAGACGGTAGACCTTGGCGCCGCTTGAATCGGAGTGTGAATCGACGCCTTGTGCGGGTAATGCTGGGCTTTGTCGGGCTTTGGGATGGCGACGTCATTGTCGCCTTGCTTATTACGGAGTAGAACGGCTGCTAAAAAGGGTCATGCGTACAACTTGTCCCAGAGCCGCACCCATCGTGGAATACATTCTTTGACTGCATACAATCTGCACAACCTTAGCATTCGTCCTTATCTTTGCTTCCGATCTGCCAATTGCCCGTTCGTCCGACTCCATTGCATCATATTCATTGCGCCGGCCATGTCGACGCCGCAACACGTGTACGTTATATCCTCTCAAGCACTTGTTGCGCCAAATCTCGGCGTACATAGCATCGTACAAATGCCTTGCGTCGTATCAGCAGCCGTGTTGCGCCATGCCCTGTGCTGCCAATCGCTTTCATGTGATAATGATGATGCCGCACGTCATCGCGGCCAAGTAGTCGCCAGACTGAGTGCTGCTGGCTGGCCGAGCAAGCAGGCGTGGGAAAACACGATTTCTCGCAAGTTTTGGCTTTGCCAGCTCCTCGTCGAGACAAAGCCGCCCCGATGAGTCGCCAAGTTAACTCCCAGAATAGGAAAAAGGTAGCCATCGTCGGCAGCGGCTGCTCCGGCATAGCTGCTATATGGGCATTGAATAGGACCTACCACGATGTGTACCTGTACGAAGCGGCAGATCGACTCGGCGGCCATACAAACACTGTTCGATGGAACACCGGCAAATACTCGACCGCGGTCGATACAGGCTTCATTGTGCTTAACACAGCAACTTATCGTGAGTTCCCTGAAAGAAGCCCTGAGAAAATCCACAAATTGGCTCGGTCCCTAGTGCTCACCAAAGGCTCGCTACAGCAAACTTCATCAATTTCCTCAACAAGATAAATGTGGTGGCCGAACGGACGGAAATGACCTTTGGCGTCTCCAGAGACCAAGGTTTGTTCGAATGGGCAGGCAGCAACTTGGCCTCGATATTCTGCCAGAAGAGAAACATATTTTCGCTGCGCATGTGGCGGATGATCTTTGATATCATTAGGTTCAATCAGTTTGCCCTCGACCTTCTTGTGAATGAGGAGGACGAGCAACCGATTAAGGAAACAGACAGTGTCTTGCAGGCTGCTGCCAGAGCGGAGACGATTGGCGAGTATTTGTCCCGCGAAGGCTACTCTGACGCCTTCCGCGATGACTATCTGCTACCCATGACGGCTGCTGTGTGGAGTACGAGCCCCGACAAATGCGGTCTTGAGTTCCCCGTCTTGACATTGGTGCGGTTCTTGTGAGTAGTCCCCTGGGGCGAGTGGCTTTACCAGTAGCTGGACTAACAATATCGATGTTTGTTCGTTTTTTAATGCAGATGGAACCATCATCTGCTGTCCACGGTTGCCGCTAGGCCAGACTGGTTGACCTTGCGAGATGGATCACAATCATATATCGATGCTGTGATGAAGGGATTCCCGCCGAATCACTTATTTCTCAAAACTCCCGTCATAAGCCTTCACAACGATGATCGTGGTCGGGTCGTGTTGCAGTTCGAAGATGGAAAGTCGGATACTTTTGACCATGTCATTCTCGCCACTCATGGTGACGAGGCACTGTCCATCCTCGGCGCTTCCGCAACCCAACAGGAGCGCGACGTCCTTTCCTGTTTCAAGACGTCGCAGAACGAGGCCGTATTACACTCGGATTTGACACTGATGCCACGCAATCGAAAAGCCTGGTCCAGCTGGAACTACCTCACTCTGTCCTCACCTTCCAAGGCAAACATCGACCAAGTGTCCTTAACATACAACATGAACATATTGCAACACATTCCACGAGATCCATTCGGCGACGTACTCGTCACATTGAATCCCCTCCACCGACCCAGCGCCGCTTTAACGAAAGCTAGATACTTTTATTCCCACCCTTTGTATACGCCGGAAGCTATCCGCGCTCAAAAGTTCCTACCTCACATCCAAAACAAGCGTGGTATCAGCTATGCCGGTGCGTGGACAAAGTACGGCTTCCATGAAGATGGTTTCAGCAGCGGCTTGCACGTCGCCCAGAAACATTTGGGCGCCAAGCTCCCGTTCGAGTTCAAAGATTCCACGTATAGTCGTGGCAAGAAGCCCAAGCTTGGCCTGCTGGACCACTTAACACGATTATTCATCCTTATTGTCCAAGTATTCGTCATACAGCTTCTCGAATGGCTGTTTGGATACGGTGCGAAATCAAGAACCGTACCCATCGGTGTCAAATCTAGGCGAGAGCAGGATTGATCTATAGCCTAACTAGGTATGCACTATATTCACTACCAGATGCAATCATAACTGCCGATCTTTACACTTTTGTATCGTTGTCAATAAGGATGGCACATGCCATGAAAGTGGCGCTGACCTTGGCGAATGAAGCTTTGCTCCCGCTCCTCGAATGTCCTTACCTTGGATAGGGAGGTATTTGTTTGTCCTTTTCTTTTGCCATTCACGTTTTTACTGCATATTTCCCACATCTCTCTATGATTTTAGGTTATCATTGGCTGGAATACCGGTAACATTTAGTACGCGGGCCGAGGCTCAGCAGCGCAGGCATATGTATGCGTAACAAGACTGCCAAACAGGTGGGAGGTGGGGAGGGATTCCCGAAGTCAGATCATCTCTCCTAATCATAATCAAGACCGTTCGTGCTTTGGCAATTTTCTTACTCCTGAACACAGTCTGCGCATCTACGCTCATGGTCTACGGAGATAGAGGCAGTGTGAGTGTTTACAGCTGCAAGTGGTTATCATCACACATTTACAGGATAAGCTTTTATAAGCTGTGAAATAGAAGTGTTCCTCTAATACGCAACAGCCGGATCATCCTGGCTTGCGTCCGTACACAGTGTGTACAATCGCGTAGCTGTGCACCTTGGGATTACGGATCGCCTTACGCAGATTCGCGAGCCATACATGGTGTTCGTCTGCTGGCTTTTGGAGAACATTGTGCCAAACCATCTGAGTGTAGCCTAACGATCAAAGATGAGAATTATTTCGGCTTCGTATAGGCATAGGAAAGAAGGGATGGAAGATGCGTTACCTTGAAGGTCATTCTCCAAAGCTGCCACGGTGAACCGCCCAACTTCAGCCAGTTTAGAATCCTTTGCCCAGGGACCGATAGGAATCTGGTGAAGAGTCAATTCTTTTAGTGAACTCCCAGAAGTGACGGATGACAGCACATACTTTGTATCGAACAATCCTTTTGTCGACAAAGCCAGCCTCGTCAAATGCCTGCTGCTGTAATTCTTGCACGAAAAAGTGACGATTCATGATCTTGCCGCCCTCTCTGAAGAGATCTCCATACGAGGCAAGAAAAGGTTCCAGTTCAGTAGATCCGTCGTCACTGCAAAAATCAACATCAACTTCAACAGACTGTACCCATCCTCCTGGTGCGCAGCATCTGTAGGCATTTTGAAAGAGGGCTGTCCAGTCTTGGATACCACCTAAAATGAAGCGGATGTGAATAAAGTCAAAATGGTTGGCGCCCCAAGTCCACTCGAGCGTGGCATCGTCTATTTCGAAGCGGACATTTGGTGGCACCCACTCCGGTTGACACGGGAAAATGTCTGTACCAATGATCGAAGCATTCGGAAACTGGTCGGCAAATTCACTGTTCAACTTTGTGAGCGCACGAAGATATTATGTGAGGTTTCCTTTGGCCGTACATTGCCCAGATGCCTTACGAACTGGTCAGCGACAGTTGCATGTACATAGCAAGATACCGGTTACTACTTACCGGATCCGGTGCCGACGTCAAGCACCCTCTAAGCACATTCGCTCAATTAGTTACTAATTGTGAGAATGAAAACTCCTCCAGTGCGTTTGAAAGCGCCCAGTAGTCACGTACGTGGATCTTGTCTTTCTCAAGCGGCGCCAGGAATAGCTGGCCGTCGAGAAGGATCTTTAAGTAATGGTGGCTAGCATTCAACATCAGCGCACGATTCTGCCGAAAATGTGTGCTCGGGGTGAGTAGAACCATAATTCCTCTGATTCGAGCTGTTGGTCGTCATTGGGAAGGATATAACTTGTCGTGAACCTATCACTATGATAGGTACGGCCATGGATTTGACGATACTCGAGGATGCTGGATGCAAGAGAGGCGATGAAACTTTGACTGCGGCAGATCGTCAGGAAATTGAGATCATGTGTGGTCCGTGGATTTTGAGTTGGACAAACGTTTCAGAGAAGACGGAATCGATGTCACTTTGATTATCAGCCTAAAAATCACGTTAGCCTCCTGTGTCATTCACTCTGACTCTGTGCATGAGTCTCTGCGGCGACCCAGGCTTACGAGAATGTCTTCTGAGGGAATCAGGTCGCCCTCAGCCTGTGGTGACCTTTGCTCATTTTCTTTAGATGCTTTAGACATGATATATGTGCGAGTAAAAAAGTCATCAGACTCCAGAGAAACAAGGAAGCTGTAAACAAGTTCCAGCGGGACCTTGGCTATACAAGGTACCTATGTACCTCCTTATATACAATAATATCAGTGGAGTTTCGGGGAAGCCAACATGTCATCTCATCAGGCTCTCAGCTTCAGACAAATGTTCCTGTCGCTTCCCTGGTATGTACAGTGTAACAGCACCAAGTGTGAGGGATCGCGATTCTTATTCGGCTTCGAGCCATTCAATAACTCGCGGATATCAACTCGCAAGTCTCCTGTTGCCAGCTGGAACTTGTTGTTGTTGTTGTTGAACGCCCTGGAATGGCCGCGAAAATGCGTCTAGGGTACCTGTTATCACATGATCCGCTTCGCCTTTTCGCATTACATGAATACATACATCATGTAGCCGGATTCTTCTTCAGTACATCATACATGGCAGATTGAATATGGAGTGCTTGCACGCTGGATCAAATGAGTGACATCAAATTCGAGAGACAGGTCCGTGGCTTGATAGATGAAGTGAGGGTTTTCGCGTATTTGCCCGAAGGTACCTACAAGCCTGCTCTGCAGCATAGGTACCAAATTACCTATCAGCGTCAATTGCCAGCGCCTTGACTCGCGCCGGGTTTGCACTTGCATCATTCATTGCCGCGCACGCTGCAGAACAAAAAGGGCGGGATCTAGATGACGCTTCCTCCTGCACAGTCATAGTCAGAGATTGAAATGCATAGAAAGGAGTGTAGTCAATGTGCACGCGATCCGTCGTTGCTGCTGCCGTTTCCAATAACGTGGGAAAGCACGATCCGCTTCCGAAGCGTGTCTCCTCCCACACGGCCAAGAACGCCAAACTCTCGCCCAGTCTTCAAATTGGCCAGCGTGACGTGAAGCCAACAGACATACATTCTTAGACCCTATCTGCTTGACTCGTCCCGTCCCCCTCAGAGGTCTCTTTTGCACCTCCGCTCATATTACTACGTATCATTCTAATTGCATATTTATTGTCGACACGAGCATCACCACCGTCGCGTTAACACCCATGACGCCCTGACCCGGAGGCGTGCCAAGGTGAAGCCATTCCTGTCATGGCTCACAATAGTCACGGCACAGATGGCGCGCTGGATCGTATGCTTCGTTTTGGGTCAAAACAGAAGGGGGTCCCTGCAATCTTCATCCATGCCGGAGCTGGCTTTCACAGCCACCAAAACGAACATGTCCATCTCGAGGCCTGTGCCTCGTAGGTTCTACTTGTCATGTTGCTGTCCTTCGACCATGCCTCGGATCTAAAACTAACTGCTTTCATCCAGAGCTGCCGAGATGGGCATGAAGTTTTTGAAAGCTGGTGCTACTGCAACCGAGGCTGTCGAGGCCGCCTTGCGGATACTGGAAGACAAGGAAATTACGAATGCCGGATATGGTTCGAATCTGTCCATTGACGGGACGGTGGAATGTGATGCCACAATTGTTGACCATCTTGGTCGCAGTGGTGCCTGTGGTGCTGTGCCAAGTTTGTCAAATTCTCCCAATGCCAAAAGGAAAAGGGCTCACCAAGGCCTACTAACACGTTTCTTCCAGATATTCGGAATCCGATATCTCTTGCTAAACTCATCTTGGACATGAGCAGTCAACCATTGAGTCTTCGGCGTGTTCCGCCCAATGCATTGGTCGGTCAAGGCGCGCGAGTCTTCGCGGAAGAGCATGGCATGGTCACCTGCGCAAACGAGTATCTAGTTTCGAAGAACTCCCGGGACCGTTTTTTTCGATGGCAGGAAGATCTCTTGCGTGCAGAAGAGAAAATGCAGGATGTACGCGCAAGCTTAGCTTCTCAGGCCGCGCCGCCGGCGGCTGCATGTGTACCTTGCCAGTACGATACCGCTCCGGCGGTTGACAGCCACGAAGTATTTCCTCGGGATCATGCAGCTGCGATAGTAGCTGGAACATGGAACGAGGGACAACCTGACTCGCCCTACGCTGGCTCACCAGCACCAGATGTCATGGTAACGCAAGACACGCCAATGTCTCTCCATCCACGGACGGCATCTCCACTTGCGTCTGCATGCACATCTAGGGCCAAGTCACCGAAAGCGAATCAATTTCAATATCTGACTTCAAAAGGTGTGGCCGAAAACTGGAGAATGTCTTCATCGAGTCGAGGAAAGCGACAGGAAGGCTACGAGGACTACCACAATAAAAGCCAGAGCCTGCCGGAAATCAGTGCGAGGGAGGCCTCGAACCCCATCACCCAGACTGCTCCTACGTATCCTCCTGGAGATGGTGCGTCATCGCCGAAGAAGAGTAGCAGGGTCAGCAGGGACGGCGTGTCGAAGACGCCTAGCCAAAATCCCCCCAAAACCTCTGGCTTACAAGGCTCCAAGAGACCTCTTCACAGCACAGGATTCCAAACACTTGAAGAAGAAGAAGAAGGATCATGGGCTAAGCGTCAAGGACTCCTCGCACACAGAGACGACGACAAAATCACGGACACTATTGGCGCTATTGCGATTGACGATCGTGGAAGGATTGCTGCTGGATCCTCTTCTGGAGGCATAGGCATGAAACATCGTGGTCGACTTGGTCCTGCTGCCTTGGTGGGAATCGGCACTGCCGTAGTGCCATGTGCAGATGACGATGAAGATGGAACCACTGTCGCCGCTGTAACGAGCGGCACCGGCGAGCACATGGCCACAACTATGGCATCTCAACGGTGTGCCGAAAGAATCTACCAGGGAACCCGTCGTGTGCCTGGTGGGAGAGAAGTACGCGACGACGACGAGGATGCTGTTATGGAATCATTCATCGCACAGGACTTCATGCGTCACCCAGGCGTCAAAGGGTGTAGCTCGCAAGGAGCCATCGGCGTCATGGTCGTGAAGAAGATTCGTACTGGCTACTATCTTTATTTTGCGCACAATACAGACTCTTTTGCCCTCGCATCCATGGGGGCGTTGGAGAGAGAGCCTCGTTGTACCATGTCTCGCCTTCCAGACGGTGCTCAAATCGCCAAGGGTGGCCGCAAGATACGCATCTCCTGACAGCGTTGAACACATTGGCATGGGTGTATCGAAGAGAACTTTCCCGCTCACGAGCTGGTATGTGGAATGTGGCTGGCATCGCATACGTGGCAGTTTGGACCAGAAAATTGCCAGCTGAACCTTTATTCTCTATGCTTCAACCTAAGTTCAATCACTCATAGTTACCGCACTTGTCCTAGACGAACAAATATCATTGCCTCTAAATACATGAATTAAAGCTGCCGAATTGGCTGGCTTGTTCTAACTGCAGTTTTTTGAAACCGAAATTTTTCACCCGCTTTTGACATGAATCATCACAATGATGTATATTTCCAATAACGCCTGTATGTCCACCGTTGACCTGTGACAGAACCAGAAAGAAAGAAATAGCCTAAGCAGGTATTGCCATCCTGACTGAGTGAATTGCATATGCCAGGCTCGATGGAAGATGAGGGGGCTGCGGGGCCAGGGGGTGAAGGTTGAGAGTGAGAGTGTTACAATCCTTCTGTGCCCAAGTCGTAATCCCCCATCGCAACATAGGTGAAGACTATGAATTACATGGGAGCCGCAGAAGAACCATAAAACGTTTATATCAAGAACCCACGGTATAGTCCAAGCGCACAGTATCCTGTCCAGCGTAGCTAAGGTGTCACACCGATCATGTCCCTCCTCACGGCCGCGGAGTCCCAGTCGCACTACCCGTATCCTCCCGCCCACTCCCCCCATTCGTCACCCTCTTCACCTTCCTTCGCCTCTTCCTCGACACAACCGCCGGTTTTGAGCCATAGTTCCCTAGAGCCAGCTGCGTCCCACACGTCAAGCACTCCGCTTGAGGAGGTACCTCACAAAAGATACTAAGACAGATGGAGCACACGAAGCCCATATCCACGACTTTTCCGTGGCAAAAACAAGCGGCTCGGAAATCTATGATATCGTGCGTGGGCGTGATGAAGGATTGCCGAGCTTCCGTGTCGGCGATAAGACCGAACATGAGGTACGTGAGGAGGCCTTGTGGGTTGGAGGCCACGAGGAAGGTGCCGTTGGTGTTGAAGCATGCTTGTTGGAGGAATGTGGAGTCTCCGCAGAGGGAGAGGGTATCGATGGCGACTTGGGCGTGGGAGGCTGCGAAGACGGCGTTCATGGTGGGTATGTATTGGGAGGGTTCGGAGTCGGAGACGGAGAGGACGAGGATGCGCGCTTTTATGGGTGGTGGGGGAGCGGTGGCGCTGCTCATGCGGGAGGCGAGGGGGTTGCTGTCGGAGGAGGATGAGCCGCTGAGCGCCTGAGAGGTTTTGTTGATGTGGCAGAGAGCTAGTGTTAAGGCACCAGAGAGTTGCGTTGTGGTGGACTCGAGGTCCTGTGGTGTGGTTTCGGCGATGAGGCGCTGTAGGGATGAGAGTATGGTGGTTTCGATTTGCGCGAACTGGGGGTACTTGTTTGCTGAGGCGCGAGAGGGAGCATCTGCGGCGGGATCGTTGGCAGAGACATGATCAGCGGTAGAGATCGGTTGTGTTTGGGGTTGAGGAGGTGTAGGATAGAGCCATATGGCACGATTGACGTGGGCGGCTACAACGGCGACTTGGTTGGCGTTGCTGAAAGCGAGGTGGGCGTTGACGAAGACGAGGATGTTCGCGATGGCTTTGGAGAGGGGCAGTTGGCCGTCTAGGGCAGCCCAAGCACGCGGGTTCGTGTCAATGATGATAGAGAGAAGGGAGGGCGTTTCTTCGGCGGCAGTGACCTCGTAGTGCTCGGAGACGTCGACGGCGTCCATGGTGGACGGCGCTGGGGTTATCGTCGGATGCGGCCACGAGGCCAAAGACGGCTTAAAAGGTTTTGGGTGGGTGAGTCGAGTTTTGGGTAATTAAAGTGGTAGCATGAGGGTGAGAGATGCTATTCTTTGCTTCGTAGAGGCTATTTACTGGAGCAGGATGCCCTCTAGGCTCGGAATATGTATTCAGGCGAGGAAGCTAGGCGTGAGCTCCTTAGAGGTAGCATGTGCCAGAGCCCGCCTTCGCGCGTGTCGCAGCAGACTGGGATCGATCGGAAAAAGCCAGTGAAATCAAGGAAGCTTTGAGGGGCTAAAGAAAAGCTTTCTACGCTGCTCTGGGCGGAATCGCTGCGCCGGTCTTGCGTGGCAGCTTGCTTGAGAAGAGCGGCCTGAGCAGTGAAAGCATCACGAGAAGAGCAGATCGTCACTCATGTATGTACATTGTACCTACATACCTACAAGGTACCTAGGTACATATGTCGACATGGGCTTTTAGCGTCGGCGGCGGAGCGTTCGGTAGCACGTGATTAAGGCTTGCGATCTGGCGCGGTACATTATACATATGTACAATCTAAGTTATCGCCTTATCAGATCAGACGGGGAACTTGGCTTCTGGCCTTCCGCACTGCGCAGCGGGGCAAGCCGTTGGGTGGACAAAGCCAAGCGACAAAACCAGCTTTTACCGTTTCATCATGGCTCGACGAATCCGATTCTTGGCCGGGTTTCGGAGAGTGGCATCGCGTCCATTAATCCCATCAGTTCCATTCACACAACAAAGCTCAACAAAAGATCTCATTCTATACTGAGTTTCTTATCCTGGTGTTTGCGCTGTTGACACAAGCTTCGCGATTCGCGCATGCAACATCAACGCTGCGTCACTCCATCGTCTAGCATCGCCACGTCCGTCTTCGGGCTCTGTACGAAGCAATCCCTCACGTGGGAATCTCGTCATTGCTGCCTCAATCAAAAAAGATTGGCCATCCGACGCCCTCTCTCACCCTCTGTGTAGCAGTGAAGCACGGGTCGAATTATGTCGGAAACGCTGCAAGGCGTGGCTCCGGCTGCCTCACTCGAGGACCAGACCCTTCTCGTGTTTGCCCGCTTGATGGAAGGCGGGCAGGAGGACAAGTCTACTTGCCGGGAGTTAGACGAGCTCACCAAGCTTTTGACCGATGACGCCGAAGCGCAGCAAAAAGACAAGTCGTACAAGTCGATATGTAGCGTCATTGACAGCGACTGCGTCGACACAGTCCTATGTTACCTTGATATGCGACAGCCCGACATTGTTCGCGGGCATGCGACCTTCACAACGTCTGCGTATCTGAAAGCTGCCGGCGACGAGGGATCACGAAATCTGTCGGCTTTCTTTTTCGAGCGCGTCCAGCGCGGTACCTACGATGACTATATCGTCGCCTTCTGCGTAGCGGCCGCCACGTTTCCGATTGTGCCGGACCTCACGGCCCAATTATTCCTGAGCGAGGGCTTTCTGAGTACGCTCGGGCATCTCATGCGGAGGGAATGGAAGAGTCGAAAGGTCGAAACGGCGTGCCTGGAGATGTTGAACGCAGCGTGCATGAACTCGTTGTGTCGGGACGCCGTGCAAAAGTACTGCGTCGAGTGGCTGGAGGAAGTGGTTGATCAGGATCCCACAGGCGTGACAGCCGGGCCTCACCGGCTGCCGCAGGTGCAGGGCGAGGGCGGCTCTATTTCGATGAGGCGGCATTCGGAACAAGTTCAGCATTTGGCTGCTGTCATACTCGCCAAGCTCAAGGTACGTTTTCTTCATTTGCCCCCTTTATATGTGATCATGCATGCTTTATTTATATGCATGTACACACTCATACGTTTACACATATACCCTGTGCGTGAAAGTAATCGATTATTAACAAAGAAACTGACTTTAGACTCAAGGCAGTTCCTTCTAGCGCATCGGAAACCGACCCCAACAAGTCGAGGATTGAAACAGCTAGCGCCAGCATTGAAGAGTTATCTGATCTGTTTACGAAAATGATATTACGACAAGACGAGCAGGATCACAGCACCGACCCCCAAAACTCTGTCGAAGGCCTTGCCTATGCTTCCATTCAACCCAAAATAAAAGAGAGCATCGCTGGCAACGGGCCACTGCTCAAAAAACTAGTCCAAACCCTGACCTCTGCCCAACCAAGATCACCCACGACCTACGGCGCGCTGAGCATCTTTGTTAACCTCACGCGCTATCGACCAGCGCTCACGGACGAACAGCAGAAGATGAGCCAGCTGAAAGCATACGCCGACGCCGCAGGAAAAATGGCCGGACCAGATATCCTAGATGACGACCAACATGTCGCAGAGCGCTGCCAGGCAGTCTTCAAAGCAGGCATCATCCCCGTATTGGTGACGCACAGCAAAAACGGATCCCCCGCTTCGCTTGGCCTCATCATCTCCATCATCCACTCCATGGCCGTTACGAAATCACTCCGCGGGCCGCTCGCGCAGCAAGGCGCCGTCAAACTACTCCTCGTCGGCTGGGCATCTGTTCCCGAAACAGACACCGCCAACAAGCGAACTGCCGCACAAGCACTGGCCCGCATCCTCATCAGCACAAATCCAGCACTCGTCTTTGGCGGCAACCGCTCGAATCCCGTCAACGCCGCCATCCGTCCCCTAGTGTTCATCCTGCCGCCCGATCCGGCCGCCGAGACGCGGGATCTCCTCCCCACGTTCGAGTCCCTCATGGCCTTGACCAACCTAGCTTCGATGGACGACGAAAGCACCCGCAGCAGCATGATCCGCCTCGCCTGGTCACACATTGAAGAACAGCTCCTCTCCTCCAACACCCTCGTTTCGAAAGCCGCCGCCGAACTAGTATGCAATCTGATGCAGTCCCCCGAAGGCATCGCCCTCTACGCAGACGGTAGCCCCAAGGCCGGCGCACGCCTCCACATTCTCCTCGCGCTGGCCGACGCCGAAGACGAGGCCACGAGGAGCGCCGCAGGCGGAGCACTCGCCACCATCACGAGCTTCGAACCCGTAGTCCGGTATGTGACCCAGCGGCCACGCGCCGTGAAGGTCATTCTGGGCCTGTGCAACGACCCACATGCCGGGCTGAGGCACCGCGGCGTCGTGATCATCTATAACCTCGTCATGGCAGAGGGCGAGGCTGGGCAGTTGGCCCGCGAGAAGGTCATAGCGGAGGAGGGCGTGGAGGCACTAAAAGAGTGTTTGAAGCAGAGTCGGCAGCCTGAGGTGGTGCAGATTGCGGCGGAGGCGCTGAAGGGTGTTCTTGGACGAGAGTAGCCGTTTTTTTTTGTTGGGGGGATGCTGTCTTTTCTTGGGTTTTCTTCCTACTTCTTCATCTCTATATCCTTTTTTCCAACATCCTATTTATCCCCCCTTTTTTTCTTCGTTAGACGTTGGACACAGAAGAGCGCTTTGCGTGCTTGTTGCCCCTATGAGCCCCTATGAGCCCCTATGAGCCCCTGTGATGTGTGTTCTTTTTCTTGGCCGACTTAGTGTAGATAATGCGGCTGTGAATACAATACATACGAGTAGCTGAATCAAATGACTGTGTTGTAGAGCATTGGTGTGCTCGTCTAGTGTTGGCTCGTTCATCTACACGAATTCTTCGAGGCTAGGTCGAATACATGCTTAACAAATGTATTCTCTCTAGCCAGGATCACTGTCGGGTTATCGGTGCTCCTGTTAACCTCTGAAGGCGTGCCATCTAATCCACGTCGGATCAATGTGGCGGGGACTTCATTAGATTTCACGACACAAGGTACATATGCTAGAACGCGGGGTTGGTGAACTGCACTGATCGGCGGTACTACCCGATCCCCGGTATCAGAAATCTCGCGCCTCGAAATTGGTAAAGTGAAAGTGGCGGGGAAAGCGCGCCACGAAAGAGCGGAAGTACGTGATACATATGTATTTTATGTCCGCGAGATGGCCTATTTGTAACGTAGCGCTTAAACCAAGTCATGCCACCTAAACACGCAATTATGCTAAGTAAAAACGGCTTTCTGGGATGAACCGCTAAAGCTCTTCAGTCCCTCACAACTTGTCTTCCTCATCAACACATCTATTCAAGATCGCTACTCCCTCCACATGCCCCGTCTGCGGGAAAAAATCAAATCCCACCAGACTCTCAAGTTCGTACCTTGCCCCCTTGCCCTCTCCCCGCACCAGCACACCCACATCGCGCGCCTGCGTATGCACATTACAGCTCACGTATAAGATGCGCCGGGGCCCGAAGTTCCGCAACTGGCCAAGGAAGTCGGCGTCGCAGCCCTTACGAGGTGGATCGAGGACCACGACGGTCTCGTCGGCGGAGTACTTGACCGACTTGAACAGCTGGTTGGCATTGGCGGCGAGGAACTCGCAGCGGTCGGGGCCGAGGCCGTTGAGGGAAGCGTTTTGACGCGCCGAGGCGATGGAGTCGGCGGCAATGTCTATGCCAGTGGAGTGCTGGAACATGGCGGAGAGGGTGATTGTGAAGAGGCCGGAGCCAGAGTAAGCGTCAATGAGGTACTTGATCGGTGGTGTTGTTGCTGCGGGGGTGGCGGCGGAGGGAGAGGATGATGACGAGGGTGGTAGAATATGGTCGCGGACGTAGGCTGTGAATTTGGGGAGGATAGAATTGTTGTTTTGGAAAAAGGAGCCGGCGGGGTTGGTGAAAATAAAGTTGTCAATGTATTCTGTTGTGGTGGTCTTGGAGTCTGTCTCGCAAGACTTGATATCGACGAAGCCGTCGCCCTCAGTGCGGACGGTGTAGGGAGGAAGCTGATCTTGCTGCGGAGGCTCTTCTTGCTGCTGTTGCTTGTGTCGGAGAGTGTTCTCACGCAGGAGAATGGTCGCGCCGCGCTGGTAGTCGCCAAACTCACGGCTCATGCGCTCTCTCTCGCGACCCATGCCTAGCCGCACAGCCGACGTCCCGATAGGGCAGTCCTCAATATCGAGGACCTTGCGCTGGCCCTTCTTCATGAAGCCTATATCGGGACAGCTCTCGAACGCCAGGCGCGGACGGCCTCTCCTGCTGGGTCTGAACCCGGGAGGCCCGTCAAAGTGCGGCGTCAGCTTGGTGCGATACCCATACTGGAGGGGGCTGCCGATGGTATCATGTACGCTGGGGACCAGCTCGGCGGGCAGGCCGGCAAAGTTGCGGTAGGCTCTTTCGACGATTCGCTTCTTGTGTCGCAGCTGCTCCTCGTAACTGAGCATCTGGAACTGACAGCCGCCGCACGATGCAAAGTACTTGCATTGGATGCGGGCGTCATCGCGCAGCTGAGAGGGTTTGACAATGGAGACAAAGTCGGCGGCGCTGTGGCCCTCGTGCGGCAGGTGACGGTAGACCTTGATGCGGGCCACGTCGCCGGGTACTGTGAAGGGTACGACGTAGACCTGATGGGAGCCAGGCTGCATGGCGAGGCCATCGCCAGTGGAAGACAGCTCGAGGACGTCGACTTCTATTTCCGTGCCCTGTTCGGGGAGAGGAGACGTGCTTTCGTCCGCGGATGGCGAGGCCCCGTCATCAGTAGTCGTATTAATGCCCTTGGATGCCAACAACGCCTCGATGTCGTGACGAAGTACGTCTTCCGAAGATCCCTCCGTGATATTTTTTTCGCGCTTCGTTCGTTTTTGCTTCCACTTTCGTGGGCCCTGGTTGTCGTTGCCATGGGAGTTGTGAGGACGCTTGGGGCCGCGGCCATTTTGTGTCGGTTGACCCGAAGCCGGTGCTTGTGTCGCGCAAGCGAAAGCGGAGGATATAGAAGCAGCCGCGGCGGCAGGCACACCTTGTGTCGAGGCCATCCTGAAGACAGGCCGCGAAAGCAGGAAATGTCGAGCAAGGCTGGACCAGGCTCTCATCTGCTGAAGAAGTGAGGAATGGATGGCGGGGTGAGAGATGCAGAAGACGGCGGCGCAAAGGAACAAGTGCTCAATTCGCTACGTAGGAGCTTTGACGGCGATATTGGAACGTCGTGTTACCTTCCTGCCTCTTGTTCGACCAGGAAACGACAACTAAGAAGGCCAGCAAAGGATCGTGTAGAGTCGTGCAGTGTTTTTAGTCCGCCGTGTAGACAAAGAAAAAAAGTTGGGCTGGCCGGTGGATCTGCTTACCAGGTGCAGAAACACGCGCCATACCATTGGCTAGCTGGGGACCCTCGGCTAGGTGCACGGATACCCGTGCCGCTTACCAGTTTGAGCACTAGTGCCTGCCGGGAGCTCTGTTTCTGCGGGGTTCGGAGTTCCGCGACATCATCATATCATGTACATACATACATACTCCGTAGGTACAATTCCGACAATCCGGATATCTCGACTCTATTTCCGTTACAACTTCTGCGAGCCTTGTGGACGCCGCAGTTGGCGACCCCCGGAATCATGACGAGTTGAGTGACAATTCCTACATTCAACTGCCGTGGCTATTACTGATTCGCTCCTCGCACAGGATTACTCGCTCATCCCATCGTCAAGCTCCTGCTGGCCACATCTCTTCATGGCGTCCTCTCCCACGCCCGACCCGCTGCAGAAAAAGTCCTTGGCCCGACCACCGAGGCAACCAGCGGTGCCATTGCCACCGAGAGCTTGGAATGTAGCACCATAGGGAAGGACCTGCTTGCCCGAGGGGTATGTTGGCACTGGACCCAGATCTTTACCGCTTCTCTTGACTTCGTCGACGTGATCCTGTCGCTAAACAAGCGGCGCGCGCATATAGGGCAACGCCGCAGATGCCCTGGTTGGCGCAACGTTCTGCGTGGGCGTTATAGGCATGTACCACTCTGGAATTGGTGGAGGCGGCTTTGCTTTGGTCCGCGACGCCAACGGCAGCTACGAGGCCGTTGACTTTCGAGAGGCGGCTGGGGAGGCGGCGTCTGAAGACATGTTCCAGGGCAACGTGGCCGGCAGTGTGTACGGCGGTTTGGCCGTTGGCGTGCCAAGCGAGGTGCGCGGCTTGGAATATATACATAAGAAATACGGGGTACGTTCAGCACGTGTTCTCAGTCATTGTTGTTTCAACGACTCATGGTTTCTTGGGGGTTTGCTTCCTTGCGGGGATCTTAGGCATTACCTTGGAAGACCGTCATGCAAGGAGCTATTCATGTCGCCAGAGATGGCTTCAGAGGTATGTGGACATAAGAAGAATTGATCAGAGATACACTTTGATCTCAAGGACCTGCATCTTTCGCGGTGGCTAATTGAAGTTGCCTTGCATTCTAGTCTCTGAGGATCTTATCCGATACATAAACAACACGGTCAGGGGCCAGCCCAGGAATTTCCTAGTCGAGGACCCAAATTGGGCACAAGACTTTGCTCCAAAAGGTGCGTCTCTGTTGTCACTGCCTCTTTTTTAGACTTTGCTTCTTTCATCTTTTACATGGCATCGCTGTAGTCAACTTCTGGTTCGATAACACACAATGAGAACACTCGAGACTGACAGAAAGACATAAAAGGACGCCTCGTACAAGTCGGCGAGATCATGACACGAAAGCGTTACGCCAAGTATGTTGCGACACAGTGCTTCACCCAAACATAGGTTGCAGCATCCAAGATGCTCCGTTACTGACGCAGTGTGTATCTCGCAGCACACTTGAAACCATCGCCAACCAAGGCGCAGATGTCTTCTACACCGGTAAATTGGGTACGTATCTCTGCAAATAGCAAGATCTCTCCCATTGCTTCTCCTGTTCACAAAATCGCAGACTGACCTCTTCCGATGCCCCCCCCTCAGCCGCCGCCATGGTCAAGTACATCCAGGACTACAACGGTACTCTCACAGCCTCCGACTTTGCTTCCTATAAAGTCCTCACCCGCCCCGTCAAGAACGCCACCTACCACGGTATACATCTCTATACCATGGGCGCCCCCGCCAGTGGCCCCATCGCCCTCAACTTCCTCAAGACCATGGAGCAGTATCACAACGATACGTCCGACGACGAGGCTCTCACGACGCATCGCCTCACCGAGGCAATGCGCTTCGCTTATGGCGCACGCGCCTCACTCGGAGACCCTGACTTCGTAAAGGAGACCGAAGCTCTCGAGACGCGGTTGCTAGATACGGCATATGCGCGGCACACGAGGGATCGGATCTCGGATTCTCACACATTGCCGTTGCGGGAGTACAATCCTGAGGGCCTGGCCCTGCCGAGCAGCCATGGGACATCGCATCTTGTGACGGCGGATGCATCAGGCATGGCTACGTCGCTAACCACAACGGTGAATCTGTTGTTTGGGGCGCAGATCATGGAGCCGGGATCGGGCATCATTCTGTGAGTTGGTCCCCTTCTCGCCAAAGGATCTTAGAATAGAACAACCCCCTCTCCTATCTCTCCATGAACTATCCCGCCACTTCCATCCTATACACATATAGTTCAACTAACGCTCCTCAAGAAATAACGAAATGAACGACTTCTCCATCCCCGATACTCCCAACCAGTTCGGTTTCCCCCCCGCCCCTGCCAACTTCATCCGCCCGTTCAAACGCCCCCTCTCCTCCATCACCCCCATCATCGCCGCCCTCCCGAGCGGGGACCTCTACGCTACCATCGGTGCAGCAGGCGGCTCCCGCATCATCTCCTCCACGGCCCTTTCCCTCTGGCATATCCTTGAGCAGGGTAAGACCCTGTGTGAGGCCCTCACTCAGCCCCGGCTGCATGATCAGCTCATGCCAAATATGGTGCTTCTGGAGGAAGACGGGTTTGATAAGAATATTGTGTCGGGGCTGAAAAAGAGAGGGCATGTTGTCACGTGGGTAGCGAAGGGGCTGAGTGCTGTGCAGGGGATAATTAGGCATGCGGGCGGGCAGTTTGAGGCGGTGGGGGAGCCGAGGCAGGGTAATAGTGCGGGATTGACGATATGATCTTTCAATGTGTGTTGGTTGAGCTGAGAGGTATGTATGTACATAGAAGAGTAATCATATCATGTCAAGATAACGGTAGAGGGGGTCAAAGGGTCAAGGAGAGGAGAGGAGAGTAGTATTTAGTTTAGATGATGTGTAGTATCTAGGGCACAGCAAATAATTAAAGATATAGACGGGAGATTTCTACAACAGAAAAACAGGTTCTTATTTAGAAGAGAAGACTACCTGGTCAAATGCGAAGAAGCAGACAATGTGCATGGAGATGCCATGCCGTGTCGTGGAGACGTTTCTCTCAGCTTTATACATCACCTCTATCTAAACTACAACCTGCTATGATGAGCAATCAGCCACATTGGGTGTTCCTTCAGATACTCGACCTCTTATTCGTCTTGATCAATAGCGGTAAGATACCAAGTCCATGTGAAGGAGGCAAAAGAAAACTAACAAAAGAGTAGCTAAAACAGAAAAATGAGAAATAAGAAAGATGATGAAGTGGCGGGGTATCTTCAAATTCTATGCACGTGTGTTTACAAAGCAAAAGGAAAAGACTACGTCATCTCATCCCTCTCTATTGTCTTCTCAGAGCAACCAGACGACTCGTCTCCGCAACCCACTTCTTGACAAATTCTTCTTCGGTAAATCTCGTCGCAGACTCGCGAGCGCGTCTGCGCATGGCCAATGGATTGGCATCTGAGAGGGCCTTTTCAAAGCCTTCTGCAAATTCTGCTTCGGTGCTGGCGTGGTAACCTGAGTGAAAAATGTTAGCTGCCCTTTCTGCTTTGCTTTCCATGCCATATGCCGTGTTGGAGTCACGTCACGTACCGGTTGGCTGTCCGTCAACATCAACGACGATATCGAGCTTTGGGCCACCGCTGTTGTGCACAACGGAGATGAGCCCGGCAGCTTGGTACTCAACGACACCAATGCCAAAGTGCTCATTCCACATGCCGTTTACACCTACAGACGCCTTCCTGAGCCACTCTAGGATCTCGGGCCATGATGCGTCAAGGTGAAAGTCTACTCTGTCCTTGATGCCAAGCTCATTCGCGAGAAGTCTGAGCTGGTACACCTTCTTCGAGTCCTGATCATCCCGAACGCTGCCGATAAGAACAAGCCGGGCCTTGAGCGCGGCTTTGCTCTCGGTCTTTACAAATCGGGAAAAAGCCTGTAGAATCAACTGGTGGTTCTTCTCTGGTCGAAACTGCGCAATGCACACAATGACCTGCTCCCGTTTCGTCTCACTCGTATCTGATACCTCGACTTCCTGTTCAAGTTCACGCACCGCCACCGGGGGGTACACAACAGCAATGGGGTTGTTGCGATCCTTGTGGACTCTGTTTGGTCCCCAAATACTCTTGATATGCGCCTGAGTCCAGCTCGAGTTGGTCATGACCACGTCAATGGATGACCCAACCCACGCATAAAGCTTGGAAAAGAGTTGCCAGTATGCCCTTTTCACGAACCCGCGAGTACCCGTGCCCTGGCCAGCGTTCACACCCTGGGCTCCTACTGCGGAGGTGGGGTCCAGCGATTCGAGCATATCGGTCGAGATCGTCGGATAGTGCACGTAAGCACCTGTCGGTACTCTGGAAAACAAGAATTTGCAAAGACCCAATGCGAAAGCGTAGCCCATCGTATCGATGAAAATGTCGGGAACTAGTAGGGAAAAGGCATCCCACGCCAGTACCATGGATCCAAGCGACTGCCCCAGTAATGTGAATCGCGGCCAGCTTGAGGGAAGGACCCAATGGCGTTTCGAGAGATAAAGGAACTGGACGGTCGGGGGATGTAGACGAATATTGAACCTGCTCTGGAATAATCGTGAGCTTCTTCTCTATCTCTCTAAGAGTTTTATCTGACAGAGGGACCCCAGGGCGCAAGACCGGTGTTTCTTGACTCACTTTGACACGTTGCAGAATGGCCTGCTTGTTCACATCATGATCGCCAGTATAAACCACGCACTTGGCTTTTGGCCACTGATCCTGGGTAGCGCGGATTGCAGCCCATAGCACACGTTCTCCGCCGCCTCCAGCGTTGCTGCGATAGCATGATTCTTAGCGACATCGTTCTCAGACAAACCGTAAGTAGATCTACGTAAGCTTGCTTACCAAAAGGGATGGAAGAATCCAACGATCCCGTCCCAGTCCTTGTCTCTAGGCGAGTCCAGTTTCGTCTCTCCACCCATCGCGTTCCCGTCGCCACTTGAGCTTGCTTTGGAGCTGGCATATTCTTTCGAGTATTTCTCATCGTCTTCGTTCATAAGGGAAATGAGATGAGCCCGTCGGCCCTCGGTCTTCTTCTTCAGGATAAAGCCCAGGAGCCGGCCAAATCGACCTATGATAAAGGGCGCTAGGAGGGGGAGGAGCAGTGGCGTCGATGCCGCAAGAAGCATTGCCATGGAAAGTGCTCCGGGCTCCAGACCAAAGAAAGTCGACTTGCCGCTGACTGGCGTTGACGAGGTTTCGGCCATGGCTGACGCAGGTGTTCGGCGATGCTGGCAAGCTGGATTGTACGGCCGAGGCGAATTGCGCTGCTGCTTTGTTAACAAAGTGGCAGGTGGTTCGATTCAAAGAATGAGACTGGGCATTTGCCGGAGACCGTTCGGACGACGTGGCATTGCTGGCTGGGGCCAAAGAGAGATATGCGAAAGAGAGAGACGGAAGCAGTTAGGTGAGTGAATATGAGGACTTGACTCCCACTGCCACAGTGCCAAGCTTCCTCGTGTCAAACGGGAAGACAGGGACGTGTATGATGTGAGGAGAGCTGTTCAGATTGAAGCCCCTCGTGCCGCACGTGGTCCACTTTTGCATGAGTGACTCGCCCGACTCCCCGAGAGTCAGGGGCAGGGGGTGCTGCGCCGCGCAAAGGGGGCTTTGCCGCTTTGCTTCATCTGACTTTAAAAACTCAATCCGTGCCAGGGTATCCCGTTCAATTACACGGCGCAACTTACGGAGTACATATGTACATACGATACAGAGGAGGCTTTGGACTTCCAAAGAATCCAAACACCAGATCGTTGACCTCGGTCTTGTCGCGTGGAGCCGAGGATGGATACCATTGGATGACCGCGGTTTGACCAAGATCAACATGTTCCTCAATCAAAAGATGTATGTATGTTCGATTCTTTGGGCCAATCGAACCAGCTGATACGATATGTTGGGGTCAAGACGAGACCCAGTAGGATACTCTCTGTTCCAGTATAAACAAACGCTCTCAGAACTTAGAAGCTTCACGTGGCGCTCGCATGTTGCAAGTTGCAAATGTCACTGACTTCACTTGGAGATCTTCGCAGCTCCACTTCCCTGGTAAAACGCAGTGGAGCAGGCCCCAGCCAGCTTTCAACATTCAAGACGTCAGTCACGTCACACCGAAGGGTGAACTTTCTCTCATTTTTGCGCCGGCGCAGGTGAACAGATATGTACCTACCTACCTACTTGGTATGTACTCCGTATGCTTGGACGAGTAAGTCAGAATGACCGGATAGGAGCGCAAGTACTCTGTTGGAGCCTCGCTTTGCGCAATTTTGGGAACTCCGAAATCTATTATCTTGGGAGCTCGGAGAAAGATGTCTACCTACATACCTACCTAGGTAGGTACATATCTTCCACCCCTGAATTGCTGCTGCGCGTCCAAGCTTGACTGACAATGACGACGCATCATCGAGGCAACCTTAGTGCGCCGATGACGCATGAGCTACACCTCTCTCAATGTCCCACTGGCAATCATGCTTTGCTCTTGTTGGACAGGTAAAAGTCCCTGTCGACCATGGCAGTTCCAAGCCATGATAAAGCCATGTTTATAAAATGTATGGCCGCCGCACGAATTCCCTCTCCCTGGCAAGAAGCCACAGCCTCTGAAAAGTCTGAAAAGCCAGTCGACTTTCTTTTCTTCTTTGTCGCTCTGTAGTAGCAGCAAAAAGCTCCAAAATGAAATCAATCGCGTTGATCGCAGTCTGGGCTGCCATTGGCGGCGCCGGAGCCATGCAGTTCCAGACGCCTCTCTACTCGTCTTATGCTTTCAACCCCCTGGAGCATCTCGCAGGCATCACGCCCTACTTTGAGCCCGCCGATCCTCCGCGAGATCCAAAACCACCGCAGGGCTGCTCGGTCACCAGGGCGGCGTATCTGGTGCGACATGCGGCGATCAATGCCAACGACTTTGACTACGAGTCATACCTGGAGCCCTTCCTTCATAAGCTCGGCAATTCGAGCTTGGACTGGTCCAAAATTCCTCAGCTTTCTTTCTTGACGACCTGGGAGCCTCCCTCGCTTGCGGAGCAGGAGTTGTTGACACGGACGGGCAAGGTGGAGGCCGCGCAGCTCGGACTGTCTATCTCGTATCGCTACCCGAAGCTGAGGTTGCCGCAGAGGGTATGGACCTCGACGGCCGAGCGCACCGTCATGAGCGCGAATAATCTCGTCCGGGGCCTTGAGATCGACGAGAGAACCATCAATGTCGTCGAGATTCCTGAAGGAAAGGAGGAAGGTGCCGACAGCTTGACGCCGTACAAGAGCTGCAAGGGCTATTCTGCGTCCGCGGGATCCAAACAGCAAAAACAGTATGTGAAGGCCTATACTGCGCCCATCATCTCCCGTCTCGAGACTCTGGCGCCAGGATTCAACTTTACGCTCAGCGATGTGGTGGCAATGCAGGCCATGTGCGGCTACGATACCGTGATCCGTGGTTCATCGCCCTTTTGTTCGACCAACCTCTTCTCGCCCGATGAGTGGCTGCAATTCGAGTATAGCCAGGACATTCAGTACCACTACAACACCGGCTACGGTAGTCCGTATTCGGGCGCAATCGGTTTCCCATGGCTCAATGCGACGATGGGTCTTCTGTCTGATGATACAGCAGCTCAGGACTTGTACATCTCCTTCACGCATCGTGAGCTTCCCCCCACGGTGCTCGTCGCCATGGGCCTTTTCAATAACAGCCAGTTCTCCAACGGCGACAATGTCAACGACACGATGCCCCTCGATCAGATCAACTACAACCGCGCCTGGGTCTCGAGTCGCATCCTCCCGTTTCTGACCAACGTTGCCATTGAGCGCATGAATTGTACGTCTAATTATGGCGTAGCTGCCACTCAGGCTCAGACTAGGAATGGCAGCGACACCACTTCATCCGATGTGGCCACGTATTACCGGGTGCTTCTCAACCAGAGCCCCCAGGTCTTGCCTGGCTGCTTCGACGGTCCAGGACAGAGCTGCTCGGCCGATGGCATGCGCGGGTTCCTGCGCAATCGGGGAGACGTTTTTGGCGCGTATTCCTCCATCTGCGGGAATACGTATACGAACTCGACTGATTCAGTCTCCTTTTATACCAACTCGAATAATGGGACTACTGTGAGCAAGAAGAGAAGGCGCTCTCCGTGATAAAGTAGGGGAGTGAGATGTCGTTGTGGTGGAAGAACCTAATTTTGGATGATTAATCCATGCCTGAGAGCTTCATAGATCCATGAGCATGCCTTTCATAATGCAGACTCTGCTGTTAGACGTACTTATACTTATATGTATAAGCATGTTACATGTATGTTTGTATTAGCTATTAACGAATTATAGAGCGCGAAGACGGGTCGATGAATTCATTTTCAGTATGTACTTAATCTGTCATGGCCTTTTGCAAAGTATGACTGAAATCCCATTGCTCTCTATGATGCCATACTTCAAAGGAACTCACTCTTCTTCTTTCTGCTTTGGAGCCTCTTGAGCAGCAACATGTACCAAGTTAAGCTATGTTGGGTATCAACTCCATATTATACTTCTTTTTGGCCTCATCGCTTCTCAAAATCCCATTCTCTTCAAGTTGTATGTAGTAGATACCTGGTACATACCTACCTATGTACCTATGGTACCTATGTGTGGATGTACATACCTAGATACAAAGGTAGATACCTAAGTTATGTATCTAGGTACATACGGAGTACATCAAGCTACACTTCATGTTCACAAGCTACCTAGGTGCCAGCCCCAGGCACGCGTGTGGGTGGGTCCTGAGTGAGTCTACCCTGGCGCGTTTTGGCTTATTGTGTGACCTCAACCTCTCGACTAATAAGGCACAAGGTACAAATCTTCTCACGGTAAACCTCATTGAAAAGAGAACATCCCAAGACCACTCTCGATCGCGACATTCAGAATCCCGCATCCCGTCTGTTCCGCATTGCGTGGCCCGCCATGCCGCTGGCTTATAGATCCGCGTCCCGGATCGTATTCCTCGCAAGAACACGCCCTCACCTCCTACCCTCACTCTCGACACCATCCACAAAACGACATATTCACCTCGAAGGCTTCGGCGACCTCGTGAACTTGACAGCGAACGCCATCTCCAGCATACACTACAGCGGTGGAATCCCATGGTGGGCCACCATACCGCTCGTCGGCGTAGCCATCAACGTCGTATGGAGGTATCCAGCACAGCGCTATGTGCGTTACGTGCTGAACAAGCAAGCCGAGTTGGAACCCCTCGTCACTGCCTGGAATGTACGACACACAAAAAATTGTTATTTTTCCCACAAGCCTCCTGCGGTAAACCCTGAAGAACCTGGACGCGGACACTGGAAGAATATTGAAGAGCGGTCTGAACGACTCCGGACTCGTGACGCCATCGCGGTATTGAAATTGACCCGGAAGTCAAAGCGCAGAATCTACAAGAACTTTGGTGTGCAGGGATGGAAGAAGCTGCCTTCGTTTCTGAGCGTTGTGCCCTTGGTTCTTGTTTCGGAGGCGCTGCGCCGGCTGTGCGGCGCGCCGATAACGTTCATCAGCCATTGGACTGGTCTGGCGAGCACGAATACTCAAGCGGGAGCACTCTTGGATACAAGTGGGTTGTTTGACCAGACTCTTGAGCAGGGAGGGTGTCTCTGGTTCGTGGACCTCACGGCCATGGATTCTTACCATATTCTTCCGGCGATTTGCTCGGCCTTGATAGCAAAAAGCGCATGGGGCCAATACTCCAGGACTCAAATCTGGGAGCTTCTTAGAGGTCGCAAGAGGGATGACGTGTATAGTGGCCACCATAATCCAATTATGAGGGGCATCATGCGTGTTTTGCTGCTGACGCCGATGTTTCCTTTCTTGCTTGCCGAGCTGCCGAGTGCCGTCTTTTTGTACTGGATCACGTTGAGTTCTCTCCACATTGTGAATGACACTTTGCTGCGGAAGACTATGCCGACGCGACCATCGAAGTTGACGATGCCACGAATTCGTGTTGTCGACCATGTATTCCTAAAATGTCCGAAGAAATAGGTTGCTGTGGCCGGGCTGGAGGGAGAATTCTGGAAAGACGCCCAATGAGCAACCTGTATGTTAGTCATGTGCAGTTTTTGTGATTTAGAGTAGACTGAAGAGTTGAGTATCAGAAATGCCAGTTCTCTTGTCGCACGCGCAAACGTCATGAGGCTGTGTATAATATAGGAGAATGGAACTAAAAGAAACAGAAGCCTCCCCCCTAACCCCAAAGAAAAAGAAAACCCCCATGAAAAAGAGAGATAGAAAGCAAACCAGAAAACCACCAGTCGCGCCAACTCCAATAACAGGACGGACGACCACAGAGAGCAAGTGGCAAAACCGGAATCCTGCAACAAGCTGAAACCACCACCCGATACTTGAACACATGCATCGCCCGTCCCGACATTAACCGAGAACAATGGCCAAAATTACGATAGTTAGAATAACACCCATTATCAGCAACAGACAGCAGCTCTTGTTGCGCGCCGCCTTCTGATACCGAGCCGCCTGCCTCGTTTCCCTATCAGCCTGCATGGTATGCTCGTGCGTTCGGTCTACATTGTCCGCCAGAGTCATGATGCCAGCATCCTGCTCTGCCACAATATGCGCAACCTGCGTGAAGAGCACATTTAGATCCCCAACACCCTGTTCAATATTGCGAATCTCTTCTTCGCGCTCAATAATGAGGCTTTCTTGGAAATCCACCTCGTCTTGTGGCGCCAGCTGCTGCTGCTCCTGGAGAAGAAGCTGACTCTGCTGGTCCTGATCCTGATAGATGGCGCCACCACTGCCACCTTGGTCGTGGGAATCGGATCCGTGCGCGGCTCGGGCGGCGCTGACAGAAGCCTTTTCCTTGTCGAGCGCCCGTCTTTGGAGGTTTTGGAACTCTTGCAGTGCGGTCTGAAAGTCGCTTGATACCTTCGTTTGTTCGTATTTTTGTTGCTTCTATGATTTTTGAAAATCCAAGATATCAGCAATTGTTCTTCTGTCATTCTCTTTCACCGTTTTCGACCTCTAGCCATGTTTGTTCCGGGTGAAGATGGATAAGAGGAGAGGTATAGCCAGCACAAAACATACCGTCAAATCATCCCACGTCTGTAATCGCTTCACGCCTTCTCCAATTCCCCTGCACAACTCGCGCGTCGATTCCAGGCCTTTGTTCACTCGCTCGCGCAAGCGAGGGTTATCCTTTTTGGTGCCTAGAGAGTTGATGTCCTTGGAAAGATCGCGGTTGCTGACCAGAAGCTTTTGCAGTTTGTTCTTAAGGTCATATTGGAGGGTCTGGAAGTCCGGATCGTCGCTGTAATTGCCTTGACGGCCGGACTCGAGATTTGAGAGTTGATCGTACGACATGCTGGCGGTTTGCGGTGTGAGGCGGAGCGATTCGGTGCGCGAACAATGAATATCGTCAATGGAATATAAGACGCAAATCCAAGCCTGTTGCGCTGTCACGGACTCACGGTTGCTGGCGTGGCAAGTTCCAAGTCGGAAGCGCGGTCCCGCGGATGTGACGAAACAGTCTGAAGCAACCGCAGTCTACTGTATCTAGCCGCCTAGCGTCACTCGTTCAGGATTGCACTGTGGGTGGCTGCTGGGTTGACGCTGAGTGACGCTGCGAGTGGGTCCATCCCATCCGCCGCCACGTGATTGGCACAGGCGATGGCTCCCGCTTGCTGGGGCCAACCGTCTCCATTTTGATCTGGGATCCTGATCTTGGCTTTTGATCTGGTACTTTTTCGGACTGAACAATATCTGGTCCTCAGCCAAAACACCACCAGCTTTTCTCCGCCCAAGGCAATGCGTATGCGCCATCATCATGGCCGGCGCTCCAGTGCGAAGGGCTTCCTACAAGGACACCTTGCAGCCCGCTCTGCATAGGCGTTTCTCATCCACTGCCATCCTGTTGCTGGTTGTTTCCTATGTGGAAGCTCTCCTCCTGGCCGACTGGAGCTCATGTTGGTTCACTCCGCAGCAACAAAGTCCCCTCACCAGCGCCTCATCTTCGCCGTTACTGACATGACGTTTTTCTTCTTCATCGCTGGTAGTTTTCTGGGCATGGCTTCCTTTTGGGCTCACAGGTCTTCGAGCGCTCCTCATATTCGCGTGCGGGTTATCGATTCTCATCCTCCGTATCGCGCATTACCATGTCGGCCTGAAAACCACCGAATCCGGCCTGCAAACCCTTGGCTCTTCTCTGCTCAACCTCTCGACATATGAGACCGGATTCTGGTACGGCATCTCGAGCTTGCTCTTCTGTCCCATCTTTCTCTTTTCCATGTCCGAATCTGCCAACTTGAGTTGGGTCACCCACTCTAGTGGCGATCGACCTCGACTAAACGAACGGCCGCTCTTCTTGGCCTGCTACCTCGGCGTTTGCGCTCTTCTGCAAACCATCAACCATTATCGGGTGGATATCGACCGCTTAGACTTTGGCGTCTCGAGGCGCAGCTCGATTGTTCAGTCAAAGGGTCTGAGTTTCCTGTCGCTTCCCTTTCAGACCGTCCTCTTGAAACTACCTACCGTGTTGGGACAGTGCGCGCGGCAGGCCCTGTCAGCCGCACTTCTGTGTCTGATACTGTACTATGCGGTCTTCCGTTCATTTGCCTGGAGCTGGGCTTTGCTCTTTTTACGACCCTTCAATGAACTCCCCAAAACGGCCATTCTCCCGTCATTCTTTCCCACCGACCTCTTTCTTCTGGTGCGTTGCCTTTACGCTGGCACATTGCTGAACTTTGTTTGGTCGTCGGGCAACACTGCATTCTCTGTCTTCATGGTTAGAGAGCCGCTTAAACACGGCATGCCTTTGACGTCTGAAGCCAAGGACCCCAACGGTAGCCTGGTGAATGGACTCAAGAGCAAGAAATTGTCAATCCAGGTGAGTCGAGATTGCCGGTGACTTTCCCCGCCTTCTAAATCATTATGGTATAGCAACAAAACCACTAACCTCTTCCATGATCAGTCGTTCGCTCTCTGGGAACTGTCCCTCATCGCACAAGAATCTGAAGCTCGGCGTCAAGCTATCTATTGTGACATCGATCGCAAGGATGGTTCGACATGGTCACAAATCTATAACACATGTATGGATCTCCTGAAGCAAATCGAGAATCGTGTCGACGAATACAGAAGCCCCCCACCTGCAGTAGCCGCGGCACAGTCGGCGCAACTTATTCAGCAGAAGCATCGTGTATCGGCTCCTCTCCGACAGGATGCAGTCTTGAACCCAATCGAGCAAAGTACTGGGCTTCTGAGCGGAGTTGAAAGAGCTCTGGATCACATTGCGAGAGCGCCAGGGGCAACTCCCGTTTCCGACCTCAGTCCCTTCGCCAAGAAGACGTGGCGGGGCACCAAGGACAGAATACTATCCAAGGAGCAGCAAGAGGCCTTGTCTCCTGAGCACTTACGCAGCGAGATTGAGAACTGGACAACGACTTTCATGAAGATTGGGTTCATCAGCAGCCTTTTTCGCCATGACTATCGCACACGTCTGGCCGGCGTGGTCATGGGCAAGCCCCACGCGGAGCCTGAGCTGTACATACATGCCGCACGAGCTCTCTGCCATTTGGCCGTGCACAGTCTTGCAGAAGATCAATTCGGCAATGTCCACAGAGATGTTCCGACCATCATTCGCACATTAACATCCGTCATACAGAAAGTGGAGGGCCTCAAGCTGACGTTCCCGGTGCATTGGACCGATCCATCTGGGTGCAGGGACTCTCCGGAAGTGGATCAAGTTTTGGATGCTTTGCGATCCGGGCTTGAACAGATTATTGCCAAGTTTGAGCCGTTTAGGCACGATCTACACCTATCTCTGGGCGACATGCGCATGGCTAAGGAGGCCTTGGTGAAGCCCAAACCAGAGGAGCCGATAGTTGAGAAGAAGGAAGCGATGCCAAAATCTAGGGCTGTTGAGGCAAAAAAGCCGCAGCCTTCAAGGATGCAGCATAGGGTGTCGAGAAGACCTGAGATGGAGCAGGTAAGGTAGGGGATGGTGGGGTTGAAAGTTGTACCGCGATGCATCGGAACGTATAAGGCTGCGATGGTTCGACGCTGCCAAAACCTGTGCGGAGACGGCGCAACTATGTGAAGTAGATGAAACATGGACTTCATTAGATCGTTATAATGACTTGTGATCTCATAGACTGGTGTCTATCTACATGCTTTATCAGTATCTGTTTTCTTCTTACTCCGTAAACGCTCGTCCCGTGCCTTGTTGCGACATTGTTTGATTTGCGTTGCGCAGCCTTCGCTACAGCCCGACCTGAGGCCCACTTAAGCTAGCAACCGGCATCATAGTCCAGACAAGCCTCCTCCTCTCTGATCTGGCTCGCTCCTTTTCAATGCCTCTGACTTTTCTCTTCCAATTCTTTCTACGCGTCGCATGAGAATTGCCATCACCTTTGATCCGATGACCAGGCATTCAAGTACAGCCTGCTAGCCATGCTTCCAGTTTCGCCCGATACCGCCCCAACCTCGACGCTTTGGACGCTGCCGTGGTCAGAATCGCGCCTCCTCCTGCCGTAACCGCCAGTCGCATTCCTTCCTCTCCCTCCGCGGCCAACGGGCGAACCCTCCCGAGACACGTGCGACCCGAGAAAATAAAGACGAGAAGAAGAAAAGAAGAGACCGAGAAAAGGGGTCGAGGAGTTCGGAAGATGCAATATCAGCGCTTGTTTCTCCGTGTCCTATACGGATCCATCTACGTCCTTTTAATCTTCGTTCTCATCGCCCTGCTCCTAATCACACCCGCCGATGCCATCAAGCGATCTCTCCGCAACGGCCAAAACTACAATGTCACCATCCTGACCATCTCGTACGTGGTCACGGTCACGATCGTCATTTTCGTGTACATCCTACGCCTGTACATTAACAAGACCGCGCTGGCGAGCATTCCCAAGGCATGGGTGCCGATTGACAAGGGCGACGTGAAGGATGCGGTCTACAGAATGATTCACAGTGGTCTGAGCCGCAGTGCGGTGATTTCCTATGCGGCGCGGCCGAGAGATGTGGCGCTTGATCTGGACGGGAAGCTTGGTACAGGCGATGGGAGCAACAGGCCGAGAGCAGAGCAGGATACCGTGAGGACAAGATCGGAAAAGGCGGCAGGGGAAGATGGTAGTGGCGGCTTGGCGCTGCCATCATTGCCGCTACAGGGACGATCGGACTGGGATGAGATTGAGCACGATGGGTGGGCGTCGCCCAAGTGTCCTGATTTGCGAAATCTCCAGTACAGCAGTGTTTTGTGTGAGCTGCCGCATCTGATTGAAGCCAAGGCGCTGGCTTTGGCTTCTCCTAGGCAATCTGTCGATGGTCATTCCGCGGGGGGGCAAGCGCGTGTGCTGGGTGCAGAGGCAGCGGCTTTGTTGCAACGCATGCCCTTTATGACCATGTCGGACTATCTCGGTCACCTTTCACACATGGGCGTTCTACCCCCCGTTGGTGATGAGTCGACGATGAGTCTCTTTCTCGACCGGTATGAGTACGCGCGCTTCTCCAATAGGCCCTTGTCGAATCAGCGCTTCCGGGAGCTTATGCATCTGTTTGCCGAGGTCCTGCGCGCCATGCAGCCGATCGACCCGCGCGTCTTGCAGTTCCCCTACCAAGACGGCGACGACGACAACGATGGCGACAACGAGAACGAGAACGATACGAGTTACGGCTGGGGTCCTTCAGAAAGCGATGCCGATATTGACAATGACGCGCCGCTGTACACAAACCCTCCTTCGCCGCGAAGCAGCATCTCTCGCAGCACGATGAGCTCCGTGCGTCGCCACCCACGGCCGTCGCTACATAGGCGGACGCCCTCTGCCCGCGCGTGGAGCTATTACACCGCTCCCATCAGCCCCGGCAGTAGGAGACCAGACACAGGCACTGGCGCGGGCATGCTATCGCGGACATCAAGTGCCGACAACAACGGTGCGACTACCTTTGCGCCGACGCGGCGACTACAGCAGCAGCAGCAGCACACGATGGGTGGCCAACCCCCTAGTTCGAGTTCAAGTCTTTGCTCCAAGGATTCAACGAGGAGTGGTGGCTCTGGATCGGTGATTCGTCTGGCGACGAGGGATGATCCGGATGCGCTTCCTTATGTGTTGAATTTGAGGCCTACGACGTGATGGGCCATTTTTGGTATTATCTACATATTATTATTTTGTAATTATTTGTGGTTTCTTGCGCTATATACCCAGGCATTTTTCTTGACTTTGTGTTCTGTATTCTTTCTTCCTTATGTTCCTGTTCTCCTTCGTTGTTTTCTTGTTTATATCTCGGAAAGGAGGAAGGGTTGTGTGGGTGTTGGGCAGAAGGGGTTTCATATTTCTGTTGGTAGCGTCAGGTACTGCGGTACTTGACTCGATCAACATTTTTACGCACGGCGTAGGAGGCTTCTGTAGATAAGCATTCTGAGGATTGTGTGTGTCTCGGCGGTTCAAGCAATAACCATAGCATAGAGCCATCGTCATGTACATTAATACCTGGATCTGGACTGCCCGTCGGGACCTCAAGACACCGCCTTGTTTGTTTAAAGGAGTCTCCCCTCTCTTTGCGCTTACCTTCCATGCTGGGCGTGAGATGATGCTAGTTACATGCAATGAAAGGTATGCGCAGCCCAAACGATGCTACTGCTCTTCGCTGTATTTGTCTTCACCGGTAGTAGAGAGATGTACATATGTACCTAGGTACCTAAGTTGTGGGAACGGAGGGTCACGACTCACAACGCATGCCAAGTCCCTTGTATTAGCACAATGGCAAGATCTGCACTATATAAATTGTATGGTGTAATGGCGTATGATTTCTACTTTAAAACAAGTAAATTTGGGTTGTAAATTCGAAAGTTCTTTCGCAAGAATTTGAGAAACGACGTCAAGGTGCCGTATTGCCCCACTTTTCAAACTTGAAATCGAGGTCTTCACAAGTCGGAAGCTTCATCTTATCAAGCGTCCGCCAAAACTTCCTTTTTCCCAGTGACGGGAACTCGTTCTACTCTCGAGAATTTACCACGATACACTACATTGTCTTCCAATTACTCTCACTTCCTTCATAGCCATTAGTTAGCAATCACTTTGCATCAAGATCTACCATCGAATCGCAGACGAAGCCACCATCGCAATCGCGCCGACCAGCAAATCTCCGACTTCAGACCTCCCATATATAAGGGGACAAACCACAGTCAAACCCGCTATATAAAAGAATAATAACACAGGACTCTTCATATAAACACAAGAGGCAAAGTTTCAAGCGCATCACGAAACATACACACCATAACCAAGCGATATCACCACAAACAACACCAAAAGAAACCATACTAAACCACCAACATCATCCGAATGCCTCCCTCAAAAGACCCCCCACCCCCCCTCCCCCTGGCCCCCGACCGCGCCGCCCTCTCCAACAAAATCGCCCTCCTCCTCTCCCAGCGCACCTCATTACTCAAGTCTCTCGCGCCAAGCAACACCCCCCAGAATGGGACCGGCGAGTCAACACCACGAGCAGCAAAGACGGCCACAGCAGCAACAGCAAGATCAAGACGCCCCCTCGACAACGACGAAGACTTGCTAGCCACAGCAGCATGCCCAAACGACGGAGTAGGCTATGTACGTCCCGCCGAGGGTGCATCAGCATCCCTCGAGGATATTAAGCTCCGAGGACGCATGATGCTCGGGAAGAGGAAGAAAGGTGGTGCCGGTGCTGCGTCGACGTCCCAGCGGCGGATATACGAGAGTGAGAGTGAGAGTGATGAGGGGAGGGGATCGCTTGGGAGGGCGAAGAGAGCGAGGGTGAAGGCGAGTGTGGAAGGGCCGGGGAAGATGGAGGCTATTGAGAAGGATTGTCCTGCTTCTACTGGGATGGCAAAGCAGGAACATGATGGTGAAATTAAGGGGGCTTCTGAGAGCACTGCGCCTGCGCTTGCGCCGGTGGTGGAGGTGGCGGGAGTGGGAGCGGAAGCGGAAGCAGAAGCGGAGGGCGTAGATCACGAGGCCAGCAAGAGGCAAAGGAAGAATCAGAACAAGAAGAGGAGGAAGAAGGAGAAGAAGAAGAAGGGCGATGGGAAGGCTGGGGAGGCACCATCAGGGGAGTGAAATAATCGTGAGTGTGCGTGGAATGTATGTATCGAGACTTGTGTGTGGGATTTGAGACCCCGATGAAATAAAGCGAGCGAGCGAGTGATTCTTTTTTTTTTTTTTTTGGCAAATGTATTTTGACATAGCTAGCCTGGGGGGAAGCGGTTGAGATGTATTGTCATATATGGTGTTGGGGGTAGCTGCTACGTGGGCGGACGAATCATGGCGCATTTGTGTAAGTAAGTTATGAGCTCTAGATGATGGGCAGGAAATAGAAGAACAGAGGACAGGGAGACGAGGGACAGAGCGACAAGGTGGAGGGGGGAGGATATGGAGAGGAGAGAGAGAGACGAGACAGGAGGAATGGCAAAGACGTAGTCAAGCAGAAAAGAAAGGTAGGGGATCAGGAGCCGAGTAGAAGAAAGACATAGTCAACAGAACGATTCATGAGTTCATCTCATCATTTCACCAATGCTTCCACATCATATCACCCCATCATGATTCATAGGGCCATCCCCCTTCGACAAAAGCACATCATCTAGCCCCCTTTTTGAAGATACCTTAACCAGACCCCATGACAGCGGTATTCGCCGCCCATCACCCTTACCTGCATCAACAAAGCCTATGGCTGGCATATTTGAAGAGCACAAGTTCACAAGTAGTGGGCAATGCTGAATCTACCTACTACATACTCCGAACTCGAAACCAGTATCCTATCCATAGTGCTCTTAATATGCATTCAACGGTAGACAAGCATCACTCAACTGCAAAAGCAGCCCACACCGTAATTTACTTAACTTCCGACCCCTAAAGGCCAACTCTCCCTATCTTAATATATACCTCTTGCTATGTATGTGCGAAGAGAAAAGAGAAGATTATCGTATACTAAAAAACCCCAAGTACATATGTAGTAAAACATCCATCACCTTATCCAAAAGATAGGACATCCCCGAACAAAAGAAAATGAGAATTCTTGCTGTATGAAGCAGATGCCGCCTGACTAGGGCTAAAAAAGACCCCCTGATCACGGATCAGACAAAGTAAATAGAGCGCCGCTTCCGATGCATGTTTTTCGAATGATGCAACTCCTTTCTTGATGTGCAAAGTAGATAATGTTGACAGGTAATCGCACAGATAAATAAATACAGATGGGCTGCGGCATGGTTGATTGCAAAACCATGTCTGGCAGCCCTGATGCATGTTGGGTGGACAAAGTCCATACCAATATATATGTCTAGCCTTGCATTAGCCGACAGAACTCTTGGCTGACTAGCAGGTGGCTTATATGCTGGAGTAGAATGATGGCAACTGGCCATCAGTCCGATGAAGCATCGTGTCATCATTTATTCCGCGTGAAGCGCCTGCTACTTGTGGCTCCGTGCGCCAGCTTGCCGTTTAGCGCACGCAAACAGGTAGCAACTGTGACGCGCAAGTTTTCTGAGCTTCCAGTTGGAAGTATCAAAGCCTACTCATGGTGAATCAACTCTCGTGCTGCACCCATGCGTTTCCTCGACTCCGACAATCTGCTGCCATCGAAGAAGAATCATGGGATGGCCATTCCCGCTCTCATCTCGACGCGGCGCGTTCGAAGACAGTCTCGTATGAAAAAGTTGATGAAGGGGGCAAATGCTTCATCAGATCCGTCTCCGCTTCTTGAAAACGTCGTCGCGGCCCTCGTCGTCTGATCGTTCCGCAGTCTCGCTTGGGTTCAGGATATGAGCCATGCTGCCGCGTCGAGTCGGCGGCACGGAAGAGTCCTTCAGTGAAGCCACTGAAGACTTGACGTTCGTGCTTCCTGCGCCGGTCCAAGACCAACCATCGAAAGCATCCCCCCCATTGCTGCGGCCGTTTGCTGCCGAAGTAGGCGGCAGAGGTGGCGTGGACGGGCGAGAAAGTGCGTGGCTGGGGTGCAATGCTGTCTGCATTGAATAGTTGGAAAATGACTCCCGTATACGCTGGCCTTCTGGCCCGACATGTCCCGACGGTGACGGCCAAATGGCTGAGTGGTTCGACGACGGGAACGGCGACAGTCCCGGCTGCCAGCCATGAGCACTAATATCAGCAGCTGTGTGCCGTCGTGCAAGGTTGCTGCTGTTACTGATGCTGCGCTCAGGTGGAGTTTCAACATTTGAAAGCGGATGGGGGGGGCCAGGGGGTGGCGGAGCCGCTGCATTTCGGGGAGGTGACGAGGAACGCGATGTCGTACTATTGCCACCAATAGAGCCGTAAGGACGGCGTGGTCCTGCTGAAAGCGTCGCCATGCTTGGATGTACAGTTGACCTATGTTGTGGTAACTGCCCGCGAGCTAGAGGCAACTGCCTTGGCGATATCGGCCCATTGTCGACGGTGCCAAAATAGGACTGTCTGCTACTGGAATGGTTTTCATACGATTCGTCAGCAGACCGGAGGATACCTGCTTGTTTTTGCATCTCCCCTTGTATTGTGATGACTGAAAACTTTGGTTAGCAAGCATGGATCTCATGATCAACAGCGTCAGACCAGGCGTTCAAGGAGAAAGCCAAGAAAATGACAGGAAGAATGACTAGAGTTCTATCATACCATCGCGGTGTGCGGCACTGTCCGGAGGTAGCAACGTCAGCACGGCCCGGGATAGCTCCTGGTTGAAGCTTAGTAGGCGGCTGAACGTCTCCAGAGTCGCTTGGTTCTTCATATGCAGATAGTGGGCGTTCTCTTCACTTCGTTGCAAGCGTGCGCTCATGTCGTACAGCATATGTTCCAGATTGGCCATGCGAGCATCTACGGATTCGGGAGGTGGTGGGATGGGCTCGGCGGGAAGGCCGGGTTGAGACGAACCCGGCTTAGGATAGTTGGGCTCGCGATGTACCAGTGAGTGTCGGCTCGCCCGTCTCTTGATGTCGCGCAATCCAGCAATATCGCCGCGCTTAAAGCTTCCGTTGCCGTGCTTGAACTCCCACAGAGTTGTATCCGGGTTCTGAGTATGGAAAACATCTCGCTCTATCAAAATTATGAGTATGCTGAAGATGGGCAGCTTTCAGAAAGCATGCAAAAGCCTTTCCCGGGACGAGCGTGATTTGCCCTCTTCTTTCTTACCTTTATGAAAGCCATACATATTCAGCTGGCGGACGAAAGATGAGATGTTGGTGTGCTTGAAGTACGATCTGTTATCAAAGTTAGCGATTCGTTACGCAGGTGTACGTGTGGGCACGTTTTGCATCGTATCTGTCTTTCGCTCTTCATCAAGTATACGTACGATAGTACTTTCGAGAAGTCTGCGGTGGGGGACATGACGAAGCTTTCCGAGGTCGGGGTCCATGATATCAAGTGCTGGATGCTCGAATCTTCCAGCATGCTATCAAGATAATTAGCCACATCCACGTCGGCAAGTCTTGAACGACTTCCTCTCTTAACCGGAACAAGCCACTGTGTTGGATATAGGCGACGCATCTCACTTGTAAAGTTTATGGATGAAGGCCGTTTGGACAACCTTCGTGTGATGTACCGACGGCGGTACTACTTGGGGAGGAGCTGGCATGTTGGACGACGACGGAGTGACAGCGCCATGACCGTTCCCTGGTGGATTTTTCTGTCGATTGCCCTGTCCATTCGTCTGCATGTCAACCTCATGGCTGTGAGTTGTGGGGGAAGAGGCGACATCCATGGCATCGGAGGCGGAGGACGACATGGTGATGGTGAGTGATGGGATAGGAAGGACGCGAGTCGCCATTGACCCGTCCCGTTGATTTTCTTTCCTCCGCGATTACGATCTCTTTTTTTTCGAAGAGGAGATAAGATAGCCTTTACCTGCGGACGTACATGGCCGAGTCAGCACAATGGAGGCCAAAGACAGGGCGACATCACACACGCATGGCTTCACGAAGCTATGGTCCAGAAAGCACGGGGCGCAAGTAGCGGGAGAGAGCGAGCCAAGCTTACCACATATCTCCACCTAACGAAGCGGCTTGGAGGCAGAAGAGTAAATATTTCGATTGTACGGAAAGAATGCGTCCAACCGTAGTCAAGTGGGCAATGCGCAAAGCGAACAGAATGGACAAGATGAAGGAGATGGCGATGGGGTCGGCGACGAAGGCTTGCTCGCAAGTCGCGGCTCTCGGTGTGGCGCAAGAACAGAAAAAGTCCCAGGCGCCTAGACGTTCCCGGGGTCCCAGGTTATCGTCCCGAGAAAATGCGCCGGTGCGATGGAACAGGTCCCGACTATCAATCGGATGGATGCACCGTTGACAGAAAGTGGCACTCGATCCAGGTGGTTGTCGCGGAAGCGATGAGGAGAGGTTCTCCTGAGCGGACGGGAATTGAATGGAGTTTGGTCGGCCGGCCGGTTCCAGTCGGTTGGTTGGTTAGCTGGTCGGTCGGTTGGTCGGCAGATAGAATGGCTCCTGAGTCCTAGTTACCTATTGTAGTGTAGGTATGTCCGCTCTCCGCTCTCTGTGGCTGGACCCTTCCATGTGCAGCGGACGGAGTATTCATAGGTAATTACGAGAAGCGGAGGGGGGTTTGATCACTGGCAGATCATAATTGGCAAAAGTATACATACATAGCTTGGCTGATAAGGCTTGCGGTGCCATACAGGAAGCAATGTGAACAGGGAAGGCGCCATCCACGATTCCACAGACACAGACACTCAGACGGTACACAGCAGCAGTGCCGTTCAAAACGACTCGTCTCCGTGGGCAGACGTCGCACGGTCGCTCAAAAAGTGGTCCGTCGGCTCCGCCACTTGAACGCACCGACGCTACCAGGACGCTACGAAGAGGAATGGGACTCGGCCATCATCTGCAGTCCTGTACTCCGTAAAAACCAGCCTCGCCAGGCCGCCTCTTTCGAAAACCGTCACGAGTAACATCGTCGAGTCTGGAGGTGCTTTGCCGTGCCGACACTTTCAGCAGCGCGCGGGTCCGAGATACCGAATAGCTGGTGTTCATCGGAGCTTGTCCATAGCATCGGCAAGACGATATGTTCAATCTGCGATCGATATTGACACAAGTCAACTAGCCGACGGCTTCCTGCAGGAAGGCCCGCAGAGCCGCAGGGTGCATGTCTTCTCGATGAAGTCGAACATGGAACTCATCAGTCGGAGTCAGCCGCGACTAATTTAGGGGTATACTTGCAAGTTGCAACGGCCAGCTGCAATGCGCCATGCAAGGCGTTCGACGCAACGCGCGGAAATGTCTCCGTGCAAATACGGTCTGGAGTAGGTACATACATACATACATACATACATACATAGGTAGGTACTCTGTAATTCGATTGTAGGTGCCTATGTAGGTATTCTCATCGAAACAATGGTGGAGCTCTCTCCTCAGACGGCGACACTGCCGCGACAGGCGAATACCTACTCTGTACAGAGAGCTTAGTACATATATAGGTACACTGCCATACAGCCTACAGGTACAGTACGGGTACCACTGGTCTACTGCACATAAGCAGGATTTTGCTGCCAATTAGCAACTTTCCAGACCGATTGGGCAGAAATCCAGAGCAAAGAGCCAATCGGAAACTTGAGAGAGTTTTTCGATCAGGAGTGAAAGTCTTTGCCATTGCAAGTTTGTGGTACGACTCCACGAAGACCATGTGAATGACCCTGACACGACAGCACCGGTCAGAGAAAGAGGCGGGCTGATGTGCATCAGACCTGAACAATTGGGGACAAGATAGCAGACCGGTTTCCTCAGTATCCCGGCTTGTGACACCAGCTGGAATATTTGAATACGGCTAGAAATAAATTCATCGTCCATGGCAAGATGACGGGTAACAATGGCGTCCGCAAGCTGCCTTCTGGACCAAGTATATCATGGTCTTGTTCGTGTCACACGCCCGTTTTGCGTGTGAACTGCCCACCGGGAGCCTGATGCGACTGAACCCCTCTTCCGCCTCGAACTTCGGAGTAGGTACCTACACTGTACACATATGCACGCACATGAATGCCTACATGGTAATCTGAAGAATTGGGTATTGGAGAAACATCAAGTCATCAAGTTCACGTCGCAGATGGCGATGATCCAGCCTCGGCAACGCTTAAACCCGGAACTCTTGGACCAGGACCCTCCACCCGAACCCCCACCAGCAGAGCAGTTTCCAAGCCTGTGCATGTACCCTCACTCCCTCGGAGTCACGGGGTGTCTTGTGATCTATTCTATCGCACGTACATACGGAATACAGAATAGTCATCAGAACTTCAGAAGCCTGCAGAGTTGCAGCTACAGACAATGCCTACATAGTTGCCTCCAAGTTCCGAAACATCCCTCTCTTCAAGAGCGCAAGCTGCCGGATGTTGCAGCCTCTAGCGCAAGTCGGGTCATCATCGTGTACTCCGTATCGATCAACTGGGTAACACGACCGTTGGGAGGCAACTTGAAATTCCGCGGAAAGAAACAATTCTCGAGAGGAGGCTGAATAAGAAACAGCGCGTAAAGACTTTTAAGTTTTGTGTTACGGAGTGCTTTTCACTTTTTTCTATCAACGTTGTCCACGAAAGAAGTTCCGATAAAAGAAAGAAAAGAAATACGAAGGACGGGATAAGACGACCTACAAAAACAGCAGGAAATGTTATCCGTACATATGTATGTATCACGGTACATACCTGGTAGAGGGGAGGGGAGGGGTGGCGCGCCCGAGGAAACTTTCAAGTTTCAACTGAACCATCCAACCCCCCACTCATTCTTTTGCCCAGAAGAAGTCTTGTGTCTCACGCTGGGCTCTCCTTCTTTTTGCTTTGACAAGCGGGCTGAAAAAAGAAACGACATGTTGGCGGCGAGCGCGGTCCGTGATGGCTCCTACGAAAACAGCGCCCATGGCTACCTCCTGTGTAATTACAAGTTGTTGTTGCGTACCCAATTTGCCAACGCTCGAAAGCTAGCCAGTAGGTATGTACTCTTTTGGCGCACTGGCCTTAGGTTAGGTAGATACCTTAGGTACTTCGTAGGTAAATCAGGGGAAAGCCCATCGAGGAAACCACCCAGAACTTATTACGGAGTAGAAGAAAGCTTCCTCACCCCCTCGTGTACGGAGTACGGCCCTCTTCGCGTGCGGGAACCTGGCGTGTACTCCCGCGGAACGAGACAGCGCCACTAAGAACAACCATCACACACACACACATGACATGTCGAACGGTCCAAGACCGCGCGTAAGCCCAGCACCGCCTTTGTGAGAATCTCATACGTTCATGGACTCACCGTATAATAAGTCGGAGAATCTGAAAGGGTGTGGGAACGATGTAGGTATTCGTTCCAGAGTGTGAATGAAAGAGCAATACTTGTGAGTTGTGACCAGTCTGTTCCTACAAACATCTATGAAATAGGTACGAGCACCCTTGCGCATCGCAGGGCGTTTGCGAGAAGTCAGATTATCAAATCATCATAAGTCATCTCATGAAAATCCGAAGTAAACAAGTTTCGTTGTTGTTCAAGTTGACGTGTGCTCGGGCTGATTCGCTTCCAACACGTCTATTATGAAACGCATTAAGCGCCGTGATACATGAACGCTGACCATGAAATCGAGAACGTAGGTAGGTAGTACATAATACCCCAAAATGCAGTGCAGGCGTTTACTAATATCGCAAGACAGAAACACATCCCCCTGCTTATACCTAATAACAATGGCCCAAAAAGAAAAGTTGTAATTTCACATGGGATAGGTATACACATCCCCCGTAAAAACGCCCATCATCACATGTCATCTTCATCCATACCACTGATCCTATTTTCCCCAATCTCCCGAATCTTGTCCCCTAGGACCGTCCGTCCGTATCGTTCCGCAACTTTACCCGCCGCATCCATCATGCGCCCTGTTTTGTCGCGCATCAGCTCCACCATTTCCAGTGCGCGCATGCCGCGCTCTTCGCCCTGTCGACACTCCTCAGCCAGGAGCTGCAGAAGCGTCTTATCAATCTCAAGTTCAATACGCGACAGCAGCGAGCGCTGCATGTGGTTTCCAGATGTTGATTCCACGAGGTCGCGGAGTTGAGCGCTTTGAATATCCCGTAGCATGAATTGCTGCTCGAGTTTCATGGTCTCCGTCATTCCCGTCGGTTTTTCTTGTCCGACTTCCTCATCGGACTCGTCTGTGCCGTCTTCGTCCATGGCATCAATGTCGTCGTCGTCGTCATCGCCGAGTAATGGTGCTCCGTTTGAATTCTTCTTCTTCTTCTTCTTTTTCTTCTGGTTCTCCTTCTCAGGATCCGGCAGTGATATTAGAGGAATAGAGAAGTCGAACTCGGAGAGGAGTGGGCGTGGGAAGTATGGGTATTGATCGCCGCCCTTGAGAATGATGCAGTGAAACCTATTGTCTGCTACTGCGATGGGGAAGTACGTTTCGTTCTTGCGGCCAGAGGCTAGTCGTGGGAGCAGTCTGGTGTCCAGCAGTGGCACCCAGCTGGCGCGAGATGGTTGGCGCCAGTGAAGGAGGGTGAGAAGCGTACCGGTTGAGTCGTATATGCATGGATCCTGACGTAGATGTGTTAGCCTGCCATGCAAAAAGTGACCTTCGAGAAGAGATATTGAAGGAGGGAAAAACGTGGAGGAAGAGATGAACATACACCATTATCTGAAAAAAACACGCTCTTCAGTGAGGCACATGGAGGAAGAGCGACAGTGTCCTCATTCTGGCATATCTCATCACGTTTGACATTTTGAATCGTATACAGGAGCCGCGTCTGCCCATCAGCGCCAATTGGGCCATTTCCAATCGTGAGCACATAGTCTCTAAAGCTGGCACACGTTACCATCGGCGAGCTCTTGGGACGATACACCCGGTAGGGCATACCACACAGCGTGTATATGCGCACGTAATTGGCAGACGTGGTAACCGTGACAAACGAATCACTCAGCGACATTGCCGTCACGGCCTCCCCCCTCGGCAACTCAGTGCGCCAGTCCGCTCGCTGAGTCCAGCACTCGTGCGGTCTGTAGAAGATGCACGCAGGAACGTCATCGTCTTCATTCTCGGACTCGGATTCTTTTGGCGGACTAGAAAATAGGGTTCCCTTGTCGCTGAGACATGCCTTGTCGTATAAAAACGTGTCGGTGAAGTGAAAATCACGCTGGAATTCGTGGTCGTAGAACTCAACAGTAACGGTGTAGTGAGAGTCTTGGTCGACTGTCCAAACGAAGCCAATCAGGTTGAGACACAAGTATTTTCTGTTTCCTCTCCACGGCGTCGATCCCGGCTGGAATGATTCGTGATGCTGTGGTTGCATCAGGTGCCTTCGTTTGCTGGCGTGATCTCTTAGCAATACATCGTCCAATCCTCGCGCTCGCTTGTTGCTTCCTCTGTCGACTACATAGCCAGCGTTGTCATCATTTATCACCCAGTCGTCGTCATCATCGAGTTCGTCTTCGTCTCCATCGCCGATTATGGATCCAAGACTTCCTAGTGAGTCTCTGCGAGACCTCGACGGAAGGCCATTGAGCGCTGGCGCCGGTTGGCGTTTACCCGATATCTCAGATAATGGATCATGAATGAATGGGGCAGGTTGCGTATTGAGCTTCAGCAAAGGCGCGTACTGCTCAGATAAAAAGTCCGTATAGATGTATACTTCTCCGTCCGTGGTCGTAAAAGACATGATGTTCTTGGTCGGGTGCCACGCAAGTCCAATCACGTTGGAGTAGTCGTAGCGCTGGACGACGCTTTGAGTCTTGGTCTCCCATACCAGCAACTTCCCGTCTTTGCCCGCGGAGGCCAGCAACGCTCCGTTGGGAGACCAAGCTAGGGCGGTGATGTCGGACAAATGGCCGTTTGCGAAGCACCTTTGCTTCTCCCAGTCATGCTTGGATATGGTCTGGATGTCCTTGGTCGGCGTGGGCACAGCGAAGGCGCGGCCATCCGGATGCCAGACAACTCTGGTCGATGCCTCCGTCTCTCCATCGCTGTATGCAATTACTCCGTCGACTTTTCGAATCAACTCAGGCTCTTCTGCTGTCAATGAATATATATAGATAATGCCATCGGCGCAGGAGAGAGTGGCAAGTCGGCTCTGTGGGTCGAACGTGACGTGTCTGGCCGGCTTGCTGTGTTCTCGCAGATGCTTTACTCGCGTGATATCGTTGGTGTTGACAATCTTGACGCTCAGCTCATCGCTAGCAACCGCACACCACTGTGCGTCGCGGCTCAACGCGACGTCTCGAATGGGCAGTGTCGTGCGAAGCAGAAACTTTTCAAAGCTGGCTGTCTCGATATTGTATAGACTGACTGTGCCATCCTCGGAACCCACAACGAAGAATTCTTTGCCGGCTGCGATGGCGACGTTCTGCTCTTGGCAATCGTCAATATTGGTTGGTTCTCCGTCCGAACCCGTTTTGTAGAGCCGGATCGTGTTGTTGGAGCCGACAGTGACCAGTCGACTGCCGTCCGTGGTGTAGGCACAACAGGTCGTTCCCTGCGTATGAGCCGGCCGAGGCCGTGGCCGAGATGTGATAGTAGAGTCCATGACGGCCGTGGTCAGAATCTCTAAGTCGACAACGGAAGCTCAACCGAAGACGGCTCTTACAACGAAGAAGCTCTCGGAACGCGATGTTTGGATGAGCGGAGCAGGATGGGTGACGCGCCTCGGACGCGTTTTAATTAAACCCCCCCGAGGTACGTACCCGAACTTGGCTTGTCAACCGCCAGCAAGTTGTGGCAGGCTGCAGCAACTGCCCCGCGATGTCTCCACTGGGGCTTCCTAATTTCAAGCGGTGCACCGTGCGACGAGTCGGCTGAAGAGATGCGGTTGCGTACGAGAAATAGGAGTCGCGCTACGAGATCAGACTTATGCTGCGTCGTCAATTAAAACCTTCCTCTCTTCTGAACGAAATCTTCTCTCACACGCCACCGGGCCTGAGTCGCAAGAATGCAGTCGACGGATAGAGACCACTTCTTCGAGACTGAGTAGGTCTTTCAACCTCACACCAAGCTTATTCAAGCTTCTCATATGACTCGACCGCCTCCATTGCGCCGGCACCTCTCTGACCATCAGACAGTGCATCCCAGGCTCAAAGGGCTAGGCGGGCCCTCAAATCTGGCAACAAGCATGGCGAGCCTATTGAGATGAAATCCAAGATCCTGGCGGCGGTTCCAGATCCAGCATCGCCGCTCAGTTCGATATATATTGCTGAGTCTGCGGGGTGTGTCCGCCGTGTGAACCTTAGTGTACGAGAATTATTGATGCGCTCTTCTTATTCCTTTGCCTCTATGCTTTTGTCTTGTTTCACTTTTCCACGCCCTTTTCATTCTATTCGCTATGCAATGTGCTCTGCTCCCCAAGAACTCCCCCCGGCTAACATCCGGACCAGGCCTCCGGATCTCGAGCAACATATCGTGGACCAAAGGCGCCTGTCACCTGCCTCGCCCTAGGCGGAAAGGACAGCAAGACCGTGTTCGCGGGATCATGGGATAAGGATGTATGGTCATGGCACGCATCTTCCACTGTACTTGTCCGGAAATATAGCGGTCACTCTGACTTTGTCAAAACCGTACTGTGCGCCCAGCTCGGCGGCCAAGAACTTCTCATCAGTGGTGGAGCGGACAAGAAGATCATTGTGTGGGATGTCGAGACAGGCCGTCGGCTGCACACCTTGCAAGATCCCACAACGACGATGCTTGCCGTCCAACATCTTGCCCTGGATCCGATACTCTGCTCCAGAGATGAGATTGTCGTCGTCAGTGCCAGCAGTGATCCGCATCTCAGGAGGTGGAAGATTACCCCCGACGGTTGGGAGCAACTGACCGAGTGCTTCCATGACCGTGCCGACACGGAACGGTTAACCATCCAGGAGCACGACACGAGCATTTATAAGCTCGTGTTCGACGCAGATGACGAAGAGGATATCGATTTGTGGACTGCCAGTGCCGACGGAACAGCCAAGTGTCTGATTCGGTCTCGTAACTTTGTAGCAGAAGACGTCCTCACGCATGGAGACTATGTTCGCGCAGTCCAGCCCACAGAGCATTGGGTATTCACGGCAGGAAGAGACGAAAACGTCAAAGTATGGGAGAGGGCGTCCGGAAAGCTCTACTGCACACTAGAAGGCCACTACGATGAGATTACAGACTTGGTACTACTGCGCAGCTCCCATGGCACGCCGGAAAAGGTCTGCAGTGTCAGCATTGACGGAACGATTCGCACGTGGCCCATTCTCAAGGCACAGCTGGATGACGTCGTCAGACAAATTGAAGTGTTCAAGCAGCCAAAGAAGGAGGGCGAGGCAGACGCAGTTGCGGCTGCAGGTGAGAGCCTGCTGACGGCAGAAGAGGAGGCCGAGCTGGCAGAGCTCATGGACGACTAGTGATGGCCAGAGTTGTAGGTGTAAACGGTCCCGGTAGCGAAAATAAGAAAACTACAGGCATTGACTGAATAGGTCACTAATCTTCTCCGTTGCACGCCATCGTGATTCGTGGCTAATTGTAAAAGACAGCAGAGTAGGAGGGCGTTTTGTCGGAATTTCCCGCTAAAATTTGTCGCGGTGCCTTCCCTGACGCTGTTTGTCGCTATGGCCACATGGTGAACAAAGGGGGTTTGTCTCTCAAACAAGCCTAATCCCATCTGAACACCTCGAGCCAGATATGTAGGGGTATGTACATATTCAGAAACCAATGCGCCTGAGCGCCATTTGGTAGGCGAGGAAAAAGCATTGTCTTTGCGCTCCGAAGGGGGCGCGTTCTCGTTTATCACAACATGAGACTGATGTACCTACCTGTACGGGGTTATGCGGTGAGGGGGCCGATGGATAGCCAAGATAGATCAACTTGTTTCAGATAGCGTCATCCGTCTCTCCCCTCGCTTTCAGCGGGTTGCTGACAAGTTACAACTCCCGAGTCCCGACTCCCGAGTGGCTTTTCTAATTCCTCCTTCCTTGCTTTGCTTTTTCTCCCTTTTGGGATTGTCCGGCTCATCGTCGTCCAGCAATCGTGCCGAGTGTCTTGAATATCAGAAACTACGGCAGACAGGAAGCCGAGAACACAGGGCGCATTGCCTACAATGCCTAGGGCACCAACAACGTGGATAATGAGAAACTCTCCATGTTTGCATTGGGCTTACCAGACAAAGAAGTGATAAGTTGCACATGTTCGCGTCCGCTGCCTTCACGACAGAACTACTAGTTGGCTCATAATGAAGACATCTTGTATTCTGGCCAAAGCTGCAATGAAGATATTTTAGTTGAAGTGTCGATCCGGAGTTGTTTTGCTAGAACGGCTCTGGAAAAGATTAACAAAAGCTAATAAGGGGCGTCTCTTCTGAGGGGCTGGCCACTCCAAAGCCACGGTCTGGCAAAATACCTTTTGCTGCCTGTCCCGACTCCCGAGTCCCGATACCCAACTAGCTGCCCTTGAGAGCCGGCAGCAACCTAGGTAGACGGTAGACAGTGGCAACGTCGAAGTATCGGCTCGGTCCGAGACCACATGGCGCCGCTGAGGCATGGCGTAGAACCCCAACGGACTTCGGAGCCGGGACTAATCACTGATCAGCAGAAAGATAGGGAGATGAGTTACCGCTTCACACGGCACGTGTATCGAGATTCGAAGGAAACGGTCTCACGATGACTAGATAATCTTCAGCCTTTTTTTCGCTCAGCTTTCTCTTGGTATGTTCGAAGATAACCACACTACAATATGCTTCTCCAACTGGATGGCATGGCTTCCAAAGAGTCGGAAACAACTTGGGAGAAAATAGTTTGGGCGTGTCTTGCCCATCCAGTATTCGATCAGAGTTGGTGTTAGTGACTCGTATCATCGAAAGAGAGGGAGCGTTTCTTGGCGAGAGAAATTCGTTAACAAAAACGATGACCATCGCTACTGACGAGTCGTTTACACGCAACAAAGTAGTGCATAATGTGTAGGTACCAAATACTGCCAGTTGCACCACACAGCAACAGCTCTTTCGTTCCGTGTTCAAGGAAGTTGAAGGTAATTATCTCGTGGAACACGGTTGCCCGGAGATCAAGCCAGATGGAGCTTGATCTTCCGCAAAAGAGAAAAGAGTCAACCCATCTTCAATTGGAAGTTACTCCTGGTGCTGATCGTTGGACCGTTCCGCCGACGGGGACGGCCCGATCTGATCATTGATCAAGCACAGCACGGCGGAGTAATAACTGTTACACATGTACGTTTAAGTACCAATTATTCGCGAATCGTGAACGAGTCAAGATGCGTTTATTTAACCTCCTCTAGAATCCGCAATCTGATCCCTGTTTTCTGATCACCATGGAACTGACTGGCGAGGCTGAGACCTTGGCTAGGAAGGGTCTGCGCGTGACGTGCGGTAAACCGTAAGGGTATTGCGTCCTAGGTCTCATCGGTAGGTAGTCCAAAGGCTCACCTCAGGTCACGACCTCGAGTGGCAATGCGGTCAAACTCCACAAGGTACGATAAATTGAGGCCTACCTAGGAAGGCATTTAATAAATTCCGGGGCTAAGTACCCGACTTATCACATTTAAGTTCATGAATCATGACCAATCGTCAATGAGGTTATTATTTTACTATATCCGCGTCTTTGATCAATTTGACGAATGTGAGGATCGTCTCAACTGTTTGTCCAAATTTGGAATATGTAATCCATTTCTCGACGAGGTGCTCAAGGCAAATTCGTTGAAATAAGCCGACGGGGTTTTCTGGATGTTGCGCTATTGAAAGCATTCAATCATGTGGCTGAAATGTTCGAAAATTATAGCCTCTTTGCTGGGCGGCTAGCTTCTGATTTGAAAGCTTCGAAGGTGGTGGGATTGACGAGCTATTCATGACTTCAGAGTATTCGGGATTCATCATTCGGGGCTGATCAAGCCATACCACGACACGAAGAGAACACGATGAAGCCTTTGGAATTAGGTACTCTTCATCACTCCAAGTTGCGATCCCTTCAAGCAGGAAATGCCACCAAAGGAACAATGGGATGAAGCATTTTGTTAGGCCGCAATGTCACTCGAGGTCACAACCATCGAGCCGGGGGGGTTATGAGGCCCGTGATCTGAGGTGAGAGCCGCTTTGGGAGCTTCTCCTACTGTAAGGAACATGGATTTCCAACACGATGTGGTTAGGTAGGGGGTCAAACTGCTCCGTAATTAGACTGTGCTTCCTAATAAGCCTTCCTTGACTGGAAGCGTCCGATCTGGCGGGGAATAAAAAGGAAAAAAAATCCTAACGTCCAGTCATCTGCGCATCGAAAACTCTGGGAGTCGGAGATGAGCGGACGAGAATCAAAGACATTTGATCCGCTTTCCTGCTGTTGAACGGTACGATGGGTGACGAGATTCTCGCTTTTCACAACATCTACTCCGTATTACATGAGGTAGACATTACGTATTTATTCTGTATTGCAGGCAGCCAGGGGGCCGTGAGTCTGTGACCATGCAGTAGTGTTCCAAACTCGGGGTGACTATCACCAAGAACTGGCCGTTTCGGTTCTGGAACGCGGGAACCAACAATATACCTATGTACCTAGGTACTCCGTACTCAGCCTTCTTTCTCCTCCATACATTACCAGGTAGGTAGTACGGAGTATGTACATACATTTTCAAGGTCGCAGAAATTCTCGCCGGTCCGGCTAAATTGGTTCCCGGAGCTACTTCTTTTTTCTGACAGATGCATTCATACCTATTCTCCGAGCGTTGTGCACTCAGCGAGATGAAGTGGACGATGGTGACGTTTGTGATCAGCCAATTTTATGCCAGTGCCTGGTGCACAGACCGCGCGGGCGATGTCTTGCTCATGCATGCAGACTCTGGAAGACTCTATGTATTGACCGCGAACCGTAATAATAATATGTACGGAGTAAGTGAAGCTGATTCATACTTTGTATGTTCATTATAAGTTAAATTACGAATGTACAAAACATTTGTGATCTTCCTTGTTTCTGTGACAGGTGTAACGTGTTTCTCAATCAGTTCCAGAGGCACCCACTTCTCCCAGACTTCACGAGAAATACCGATAGCATTCTACATACATATGCATTCGTATTCCGTACCACGTGCTGGATCACTGTCCACGGTAACCATTATGTATACACATGACTTAAGACTTGGCTAACACAGTCTGAAACGCATTGCGCTGCCGTTCAGCGCATCACCAGTGACCACTTAATCACTTTGTATATCTGGAGCATGCATGTCTTCGATGACATTCGCTGTGGCACCCCACTGGCACCATCCAGCTGCTGCAGAGAGATTTGTGGTATGTAATATGTATGTATGAGTTTGTGGTACATATGTGTCAGCGGCGAGACGCAGGTCGCACTTCATGCTTTTGCACATGTATATGTAGATGATACAGTTGAACATGACATATCGTACAGAAGCTATTCACTGCAAAGTGTGATTGTATGTCATGTCGCCGAGTCGAGAGACTCTCGCTGGTTCTATTGTCAAGGTTCGGTGAGAGCATTCACCAACGGTGTCTTGATTGTAGGTACTGTCCAAGTGGTTAATACGGCCCCAAGTCCGTGTAAACTTTGTTGTCGACCCGTCAGAGGTGACTTGATTCGAATCACAACTCACGAGACATTGAGCGAACAGGGTACAGACAACATTACTTGCAAGTTGCGAAGCTGTCTGATGCAATAATCTGCCCACCCTATTGAATAAACGGAGCTCATGCGCAATTCTCAGCCGGCTGCATATTCTTATTATAGACCATGGGTCGTGTCCCCGATTGAGGAGGCACAGCCTACAGGGGCGAGAACCACCATTTCTCTCTGCTTTCAAAGATTGACGCCCGTCGCCAGCTGAGAGTGAATAACAAGGTCTTGATATCGATAGCTTCTCGATCGTGAAGAAGGTACATACAGATCATACGTTACGGCCAGCAATAATGATGCATAGGTACCGACAGAAAGACCCGAGGACGCAGAACTTATGACGCTATGCCACATTTGCGTAACCAACAGAGCGAGCGTGAGGAGTCTAAATGATACCAAAGCGAGAAGCAGCCAGCGTGGCCAACAAAAAGAAAGTTCATGGTGCTTTTCAGAGATCTGTGTACTCCGTAAAGCCACGTTTGGCATTAGGGATGTTTGAAGTCGAAATGAGTCGTTGGGTAGTACTGGACGCTCATTGGATTGCCCAGGCGATGACCTGGACCGAGTCTTGATGCTACGCTAGAGGCAAGTATGTAAATATGTATTTATGTATGTGATTCTGAATTCTCATTCACTCGGAGCAGGAAGGCGACAGAGTCGGAACAGGGCGTCAATCAGTGTTTCATTAGGTGCCTACATAGGTACTCCGTCAGACTGTCAGTGCATGCGTTTACACTTTAGGATTGAGGAACAAGATCGATACTGAAGACTAACGAGTACGAATAATCACCGTACATAGGTACTTGTTGAGCATTCTCAGGAACTAGATGTCAAACGTTTCTTGGAGGCGTGGATGTCTGAGCTTAAGTTTCAGATGTATGGAGTGGCGAAGCGAGCAATGCTAAGAAGATGGACAGACCGGAACTAACCGCGACTCGCGAGCCCACGTTGCCCCTTATTATTAGTGGGGAAAACAGCATCGCGGACCGCGGTGTTTATTTTCTTAGCCTCCGAGGCGGCACCGCCTTATTAGCCTCTTCTGGATTTCCTTGGACTCAAGGAGTCAGCAATGAGCATCGATATGTAGGTAGCAAGCTTGAAGTTCAGTGGCCTCGAGAAGTTCTATGGAGGATTGGGTCAGAAAAGCCAGTGCCATGGCCCATCTTGTTGAGTGCCTGGATCACTCCAAGTTACGGAGTAGAATGTGTGGAATCCGTCAGTTCCATGCCCTCCTTGATTGGCCAGCAGCATGCAACACCACCACCCCCATGCCCATCATCGAGCGCCGAGCGGCTGTCTGAAATGATAAATCTGACATCTTGCTAGGAGCTTGCTGTTATGGGCTATGAGCCTATGACTGGCTTCGTGTACATACCTATGTGCCATGTACCAGCCCCAGGTTTCACTGTCTGCCCAACAGCTCAGAGATAGCAAGGAACGCAGGCTGCAGCACCACGATGCGTCGAAGAACAATGTTGCGTCTTGGACGATGATTCAATGGGTGACGCGCCGAGGTATTCTCTGACCCTGATCAGATTGTCATCGAACTACAGACAGGTAGGTACCTAGGTAAGGTACTTCGGCCAGGGAACTGAGTCGCTACAGCGTCGTATTCTGCGGATACATAGGTATGTCGTGCCGGCCCTTCGCTCGCGTTTACCAGCAGCATCGCACGGGTTGTCTGTGGACGTCAAGGCTTGTTGAGCCATCACGTTGGCACTCACTTAGGTACATACCTACATACCTAGTTGTGGCTATGGAGTAGATGGCCAAGGAGTCCAAGGACACGACCAACTCGTCCCTTGCAATCTGCCAGGGGAGCATCTCTTGAATGAAGCGATGCCAAGATTGGCTGTGGAGATCGGGGATGCAGGATGATGAGGGCTGCTTTGAGATCGAGGAGAGGTCAAGCGCAGATTGTGTCACTTCGGTGCATCTGGCACAGGAGGCGCCTCCCGTGCCACCTGCCGCTTGCCGCGTGCCTGCCGCGTGCCTGCCACTCGGCTACATAACGGATATTTTATACGGAAGTAAGTTATAAAGTGAACGGACGGGCAGGCGCGAGCCTTGAGCCACATACATGCCAAAAAGTCTTGCTGTCGACTCTCCCATCTATCTGGCTTGATCTTTTCGGAAAGTCCTGATTCGAATCGTTCAACAATTCATACGTCCCTGTCTTGACGCCATAGACCTTTCTGTTAGTTATGGTTCTTGATGTTCAGTTTGAACGCCTGTGTCTTGAAACATTGAAATCAAGCCTGCCCGCTCGCCAGTCGCCACCCCTTTCCTGGTGACTCCATTTTAGCAACTTGCGCTTACACACGAGCAGCCGATATAACACACTCGGCTCTTTTCATTCAGCATATTTAAACGCGGGAGTACGCCAGGTGGCACCAGCTTGTGCACTTGAGCTTAGATGGCAACGGTTGACCGCAAGGCTTGATACCCATGCCCATGGTTGTCACGGTCTGAGGAGCAGACAAAGGTTCTCTGCAGCTTTCAACACACATACAAGGAAACAGAAAACAGTCCCAATTGGCTATATTCTCTACTTGTCTGTATCAACCGTTCTTCACATCCTCGAGTCAGCCGAAATTTCCATCGCTATTTCCATTGGCGCTGTCGAAGATGAACAAGAGTTCATTGATTGGCAGCATTGTCGCCTTCGAAGGAGAACCAGACCTTGTCTCAACGCAACTTCGTCTTCTACCTACTTCATCTCAGCTTCTCATTCTTCCGAGTGTTGAGTTCTATGTCAAACCAGGAGACAGTAACCAATGCTTCTGCGCACGTGGATTTGTGCGGCAAATTCATGATGCTTTGACGGCGCGTAATGATGTAGCACGCGCCTTTCTGGATGGTTCGACGACAGATGATAAGCGCCTGGTATTTCTCAACGGAAGTACGCCGGGTGCTCGGATGCTTTGTGTCAAGAAGATTATGAAATACATCACCAACGGTGATAGGGTCGAGGCCGAGACGATTTTCGAAGACATCGTGAAGGACGGAGTGTCTGGCCTTGACGACTCCTTATTTGATATGAGTTTAGCTAGCCATAATCTCGATTGCTCGTACACAGTTAACGATGGCTTCAATGCAGAAGAAGACCCCGTTACGAAAGCCATGCGGGAAGCTGATTCTTTAGACCGGCAGACCGCAAACTTGCAACCATCCAACGGTAGGGTCCTGAACCCAACAACTCGGCCACGCAGCTCAAGTCTTCCATTGTATGGTTTCGTGGATGGCTTTGCAGACTCAACGCCTTTCTATGTTTTTGGTGTTCAGCCAAATGATGAGGAAAGTCCAGCTGAATCCGTCGTGAAAAGGGTCAGCGCACCGCCTACAGTAAAACTCACCCGCTTAGGTAGTTCCATCACAAAATCGACGCAAAATACTCGACGAATCCCGAAACTTGCAACGTCACCATGTACATCACCGAGTATGTACTCTCCCAGTTGCATCGGTGAGACGTATCACCAAGGCGGTAGCACCGATCGTGCTGATGCTGTCCCTGGCTCACCTGTTTCTGAAGCGTCCAGCTTACAATCATCTGACCCTATCGTCTTTGGCGAGGCCTCTGTTCTGGACGTGAGGCAATCTTCGGGATTTGGGTCGATAGCAAGAGCCAATTCTCTTGGCAGAATCTATCCGACTAGTGCCAGGTATCAAGATCACATACAGTCGTGGCTAGATGATCCGGATACTCCAATATCGTCGCAACAGCCTGAGTATGCCACGTTCTTGTTGTCTGATGACCGAATCCAGAAGCCAGGCCGGGCAAGCATAGTCGACCGACCCAGAACTATAATTGTGAGGTCAGGGCTGTCATCTGTACAAATACATCCAGTACCTATTTCGAAGAGAAGAAGACAAGGAAAAGAATCGATCGACAATGCTAAGCCCAACCATATTGATCGAGGAACAGAATCTCGGCAAAGTGCCGTCCAGGATTCGAGCTATCGGCCAGTTTTACCGCCTGTTGAGGACCTCATCATAAGTATACTCAGACAAGACAGTTCAGACGCATTATTCGATTCAGCTGTGAGCGCTTTCAAATATCACCGTTATCCGCCGTTATATCATTCACCCACTGCATCCGATGCAGATTTCAACCATGGCTTATCACCGGGAACTCCAACACACCCATCACCCGAATCTGAGCACGGGCTGCAAGTGCATCTTAAAGAATTGGATGTGTCACCTAGTGCAGATGAATACGACCCCTTTGCTTATGCACAGCCATCGTGGCAGATACCAAAGCTGACAGACTTAGCTTCTACGGTTCCAACTGTCCGTCTTCCCACTCCTGCACATATTTCTTCACCTACTGAGGGTGACATGAAGATACATGAGTTTCACGTGGCTTCAGGTCAAAGTGCCCTTTCGGTACAAAACTCGCTTCGGTCTATCCTGCGCGACCACTTCCCCCCAGACACTGAAGGCTATCGCCAGTTTCAGACGTCTCTACTTCCCGAGTTCGACGAGCTCTGGGAACCCCTGTTCTCAAAGAGGAGCTCACACAGGGGCGACAAGAACGACGTCCAGATTCTTGCACTCGGTTCACAGAACGGGGTCAATAAGGATTATTCGCAGGCGATTATCAATAGATTGGAGAAGATTGGCGGAAAGAATTGCGAAATTGTTAAGACGGGCCGTGTGAATTTTCGGTAAGAGGATAGATTGGCAGTGGCCAAGTTCATTTGTTGACAAAGAAAGTCTAGATTAACAGTCTTTCAGATATTTGCTCGCAAATGCCATGCAGGCTTTCACATCTCAGCGACTGACGAATCAGACTGACAATCCTTTTGCAAATTCATACTTGCTGGCAACTCTGATGGTTCCACAACTAGAGACGTTCCTGGCATTGCATACAGACGTCAAGCATCTCCTACTTATGTACCCGCCTGATCATTTGGCGACTGTTCTGGCACTACAGAAACTCATTGGGATCGATACAATGAAGGTGGCGCAAATTGTCGATTCCATGAGCAAGCAAGACTCTCCTTTCACCCATTTTAGCAGGGCATCGGCATCGCATAACACTCAATCAGAAATGAAAGCGCCGCATCCAATTTTCTCTTCTCGTAAGACATCTTCAGATGTTTCAATCTCCAAGGCCAATTACCTTCTGACTTCTACGGCCTCGGAAACGGACATAGCTACTTTCGTGTCCACAGTTTGGAACATCGAAACTGGAGAAAGTGAACTCGCTTCCCTGAACATTGCTATAGCAGAGGCCGAAAGGAAGGGTCCTTTGAGCCTCAAGAACGATCATATGACAAAGTCTCCCAAGACGCTCCAGGGCTCGCCTTTATGGGCTCCCTGTTCTGGAGGCTTCGCCACATGTGCCGCAAATTCGTACGAGTCCTCGTCATCTGCACTACCTCTTCGCGCAAACTCTATTGACAAGGCTATGCGTCCATCCAAGTCAACAGAAGGCAGCCGTAGCCAAAACAAGCTACGGACCAAAAGCGTGTCGCATATTGATGCGCAATCATTGGCGGGTCTTGATCACATTGGCGACAGCAGCGACGACGACGACGACGACGACGACGATGACGACGACGATGACGACGACGACGACGATGACGACGACGACGACATGTATGAGCGTCGACTCATGCCCTTGTTTATGCAAAAACACCATGTTCAAAAGCTAAGTAGTCGAAAAGCTCTCAAATTTCTGGGCCTCTCCTAGATTGGCCTTCTTCCGATGGGCCTGCCGCCTGGATCATGTTCTGTACTTTCTATGTTGCATTCGTTCAATCTCAATCGCCATATTTTCAATCTTTCCTCCTAAGCTTTGGAATCTCTTCTCTCTATCATCCCCGATTCGAAGACGCGGCTTCATTCTTGACATTCGTCCCTCATATCATCTAGTTGACGCCTCAGTACAGCGAATAGAGTCTAACTGAGGCATCTGGAACGTATTTCTGAAGAGCGCAGTTGAATGCAGCGTTGAACTTGACACTCAGCAGAGTAACTGTTTTTGGCATAGTCGAAGGGGGAGTATGGGCTTGGACTTCACAGGCGCGCAGGGAATATGTAATGGGAATGTGTTGTGAGTAATAGAGGCAAACGAAGAAGACTTTCTGTGGTTAGGATTATGACAGGAATTTTGTAATACTACATTACTTTTGTTTTTACGCGGAGAAAATGTCTCTTCCAATATATGGCAACGATAGTGTCGACTAATTCAGTTTTTCATTCTCCGATGATGCGTCCCGGGGTCCCCCGCACGATTCCACGTACTACAGTTTACACCTCAGGAAGGATTAAAAAGCACAATTGGCAACTGAAAGACCAAACAAATTACACACTGCAGATATTGGCCAGCACACAGAGCATCTCAAGATGAACTACAGCTGTGAGGTGGGTAGCATTCAATACATTACTCGCGCCACTCACGCGCTCGTCCGTTCATGAAGGTCATCACGCCTATCTCCAATCTAATCTCATCCCATCCATGATCCCACCCATCCGTGCTCTGTCGCCCAAGCCCCATCTACGACATAACACGACTACCATGGCTCATGGATGGCAGTTCATCGACAATCACAAATGGATTGGAGGCAACAGATGGGGAACGCGAGGACATCCAATGAAGACCTACACACGCAAACACACACAGGGCGACGAAACATGGCATACACTGCCACTTGGAGGCATTCATGGCAAGATTCCCTGTATTTATGCCCAATGCACACATCAAGGACCGCGCACAGCACAAGTACAAAGTAGCTCAGATTACCCCTTCATCAATGACCATGAAACCAGAACAAAAGCAGGAACAGGAACCGAAAGAGGCGGAAAATGGTTGACAAAAAAAGAAGCAACGAAAATCAAGTCATCGTCCGAAATCGTGCTGGCGGTGGCCGTGGTGATGCAACCGGCCAGAGGCGAGTGTCTTGAGCAAAGACCGGCAGTCCGCGTGAAGCCAGTTGATACCCCGGTGAACTTGAGCACGCCCGTCTCCTCAGCAAAGCAGCAAATCATTCGTAGCCCATCCCGTCTTGGCTTGAGTCGTCTCCTCAATGCATGGCGATTCGCATATTCTCGTAGCTCGTCGACAGAGAGGGCGAGGCAGAAGGAAATCCAAATGGACATGATTCAGTCTATGCGCACAAGAGATACTGGTAGAATGGGATAGATAAGTAAGAATCCGAAGTAGCCCGCCCAGTGGCTCGTCTCGGTCTTCCCTAGTGGTACCCTACTCCATCGCTGACTCATTGCCTTATTTGAGAAAACACACGAACAAAGGGCTTAGCAGCAGCTGTTGCTCGAAGATGAGCCGACACCTTGGCCCTGGCCAACCTGCACACTGGGTTTGGTGTTGTTGGCAGTTGTGGTACCCATGCGCTCCTTAATTTGGCGGGCCATGGTCAAGAACGCTTGCTCGACGTTGCTAGCGTTCTTGGCCGAAGTCTCGAGGAAGGGAATGCCCAGGCTGTCGGCGAACTCCTACAGGCGGAAGTCAGCGACCAGTTCCAGGAAAATCGATGTCTAGATAGAGAAGCTACCCGCCCTCTGGGTACGAGGTAAGAGGAACCATGTTGTGGGCATGCCAAAGAAGCTAGATAGACGTGCACAGAAAACCGGGGATACGTCTGCTTGTTCACTGCTCTTCCGTCACACCAGACGCGTCAATCTTACCTTTGCCACTGTATATTCGACAACCTTCTTGTCCGCCATATCACTCTTGTTTCCGACCAGGAGCTTGTTCACACCTTCAGTGGCGTATCGGTCAATCTCCTGAAGCCATTGCTTGACGTTGTTGAACGAGTCCATGTCGGTGACATCGTAGACGACGCAAATGCCGTGAGCGCCGCGATAGTAAGATGAAGTGATGGTTCGGAATCGTTCTTGGCCAGCAGTATCCCACTGTAGGGTGGACAGTGGTTAGTCAGGCTGGACCAAAGTAAATGATGAGTATACTGTCATGACCCACAATCTGCAACTTCACGGTCTTGCCATCGAGTTCTATCGTTCGGATTTTCTGATGAACAGGTCAGTCGCTGCATGATTTGGTGATTTGATAAAAGACTGTAGGAGAAGGAGCGCCTACAAAATCCACACCAATGGTTGAGATGTAGGATTCAGTGTAGGTGTCATCGGCAAATCGGAGCAACAGACAAGACTTGCCCACACCGGAATCACCGATGAGGAGCAGCTTGAAGAGGTAGTCGTATCTGAGGCAGGGACGTCAGTTTTTCGATCTCAGCTCTTTCCACCGCTGTGAGCTATCGCTTGACAGAGAAAGAAACGACGATCATGTTGAAGCGTGAGATGGACGTTGGAGCAGCGGCATCCGGAATGAACAGCATCAGGACACTCTGTTGACCGACATGATTAGTAACGTGCACTATCAGGAGGTGGGCAGCGGAGGGCAGCGCGATGCCAACGGGGAGCCTGCTTGGGCAGGGGGCGTACCACTCGGGGTTCATATTTGCGATAACGAGGTGGTGAGCGACTTGCAAGACAAATAAATCGCGAAATGCCTGTCGTGATGAATGTGCAAAGGGTCAAAGAAGGTTGACAGCGAGAGAGGGCGAGACTTGGGTACGTCAGGGACAGCGCACAGCAGGCAGGAGGCGGCTGGTGGGACATGGGACACCCAGGCAACTGGCCGAGGAGTCACGTGCCGGCAGCTCCGGCAAACGCCTCCACAAGTTGCGACGCCTCCTCTCACTGCTCAGTGCTCAGACCTGAGACCACCAGTCCACCGCATATCGAGAGTCGAGACCATGTGAGATTCTGCGCACGCGGCCATGTGCATCATGAGATTCATGACCATGAACACTGAAGGGCCGGCTGTCCAATTTCATCAGACAAACAGAACCGCTTGAGTCATCAGCAGCATCGATATCGGGCTGTATTTTCTCCAAGTCTTCATCCCGTCCCCCTCAGGTACGAGGTTGCATTGGCGCAGACAGTTCAGCCCAGCAGCGTGGAAGGATGACGACCGATGCATGGTCAGATGCCGGAACAACGCCCATCTTATCTGATCCGACAAAGACAATGCTCTCTCCATGTTTCTCCGTACTTTCCATCCCTCCCATCAATGCGCGACCAACGTTCCGATGGAATGTACGCAGTGGCAAGTGCTGCGCATTACGTGACTGCGTCGAATCCCCGCCGAATGGCGCATCAGACTGCCCCGCTGTGGCTGTCAGAGTGCCTCTTGACGACGACGTACGTACCGCAACTTGCCGTTCCCATTTTCCATGCGGCTACCTAGTCATTGTTAGAGGGTTGACAAAACGCTGGTCGACGCTACATATCCTTTCTTCGTTACTTTTTTCGGTCCTGCATTTATTACTTCTCGAGCCTTTTCGTCAACATCTTGTGTGATGATTGGCGGATTGCCTACTAGTCGCTGAGGGACTGGACGACTGCTTCTGCAGCACAGCTTGCCCTCTTCCTGCATCGCAAGCCTGCGCCATCTCCAAATGGCTGCGCGTTTGCGCAACACACCATCCAAGATTGCTGGCCGCTCTCGCCCGGTCTCGCTGCTTCTTACCGCCCTCGGCACGCAACAAAGAAATCCGAACACGAACGTTGCCGAGTCGACATCTTTCGGCACCTCCAACACAAATTCACAGATCTCCCTACAGACTCGCCTCGTCACAGAGCAAGTACCTTCACTATCGTGGTTCAGCCGAACAGATGGCAGGTGGCTGGAGAATGAACACGGGCAAGATGCCGAGGATCCGAACAAGGCCAAGCTTGGAACGAGTACGTCGGTCGACTTCTCTTTTGAGCCCAGTCTTCAATTAATGCATGGTTTCCCTACTTTTGCTTGGTGGTGTAGGATCCAGACATGCTTGACCATGATTTGCCTATTACCGCATCGCATGGCTGACCGGGCTTCACAGCGTTGAGGATCCTCCAAGAGCGGCTACCGACACTCCTACAATCACCTCTCCCGCAGGAAATACTAGCATCCAACATCTCTCTCCTTCTCTTCCCTACGACACACCCGCACCTGCCCGCCGTATCCGGCAAAGTCGCCTACAACGCTGCCCTTTGGACATCTCCCATCGCCTGGAACCGTGTGCCCATCATCGGCAACGTCAAGTTGGAGATCCTCGCCGAGCGAATGACCTCCGAGCCCATGACCTTCCTGCCACGGCGGCCAGGCGCCATTCCCGAACAACTCGTTGTGCGGTGGTGCGAGAAACGAAGGTCGAACGGCCATCTCCCCGAACCGGGGGGCATAGCACGGGCTTTATGGCGTGACAGGGGCGTTGATCCGAACAAAGCCTTCACCGGACTCTTCATCTTCGACTTTGATGCCCAGGGACGAATACTGACACATACGATTGAGCAAGCACAGGAGGGAGGGGATTGGGAAAAAGGCATGGGGGCCAAGTTTGTTGGGCTGACGGACTGGCTGCTCGGCCAGATGAAGGATCCTAGTCAAAATCCGATACCCACGTTTGAGAGATTGAAGTAAAGAGAGGGAAAAGAAGAAGTTATCACAGTAAATCGCTGTGTACGGAACTACGGACGATGGGCATCTTCATCGTTACATTTAACCTTCGTCCACAACAACACGAGCGTTGTCGCGCGGTTGCTGAAGCCGTGAGTGATGACAAGGACACGCCTTGCCCGATAGCAAGTGATATCCTCGCCATTCGAGCACAGTATTCGGAACGGTTCCGGGTCGGAAGAACAACAATAGCCATGACAGTATACATACATATGAACAAGTAAATCCTAGTTCGAATCGGAAAAGCCAGCAGTGACTTTGGAGTACGGAGTACAGCATACCAGGTGTCTACACTCCTTGCACTTGATCACGTACACCACATACCTCATCGAGTCATACCGGCTTCAAAATCACATGCTATCGGAGTGCCCTCAAACCACGGCACGTAGGTGTTCATTCCGTGAATCCGTAGCGCATAGGTACTAGGGGGGTCTAGTTTAGTCAACCCGCCCGTCTCGAAGTGTCTCGACGGGGGTACAGCGACTAGAACCTAGATCAGCGACAGGAAAGAAGATAAAGTACTTTGGGAGACCTTATTTCACCCTGCCAAAACTTCATATTTGACCCTGCCCTCCTTCCCCAAACGGTTAGTGTAATGCAGCCCCCTGCTAGCTTTATTTAGGTACTTCGCTGATATTCAATTCGTGTTCGAAAAATCAAACATAGCTTTCGGCACCGTGACTTTCCACCTTCAGCTGTCTATAAACACAATCTTTATTTTTTCGACTTGAAAATGAACTCTCAACTTACTTCATCATCGCAGCGAGCTTCACATGCGACACAGCTACCGACGTAGCCCAGCGCGGCTTGCCCCCTGGCCTCCGTGAGAGGATGAAGATTCTGCCAGAAGGCCGCCGAAAGCGAT